>CABFOV010000577.1:154200-166323 GCA_902141375.1 Timema poppense | reverse complement strand
GCTTCCTTCCGCGTTAAACTCCGCTGCGGGGTGGGCGTGAACCCCCCCCCCCCCCTCCTTCTAACCCCTCCCTGTCTGTCAGCCCTACTGCGAGGACATTTTAGTTCAAGATCTTGATATGTGCAGGGGCAGTAACAAATAAATATAAACACAGTCAACTGTTCCTATTAAAAAGAGCAAATATTTATAAATCTAATAGGGGTGGTTTCTTATGCTAGAAGTCCATTTAACTAGCTTGTTTACATTGTGACGTCAAATAATCTCGAATACGTGGGCCCTACTTTAAAGCTGCAAACCTGTGTAGTAAATAGTGAAAACCTTAGATTTTTTTTAAGTATAAGTTTGCGACTCTTTTATTTTTATAGAGAGAACTAATATTTTAACGTTGATGTTACTTGGTTTTCCAGTTCTTTCTCATGAGATATGCACAACTTATAGTCCAATTTCCTTAGAAGGGGTATTTAAAAAAAATCACAAGTGTTGATAATCCATTTCAAATGTCACATATATTTAATACATATTTTATCTTTAAATCTCCTCCTAATGACTTTCCAAGCTATATGCATGTTTTTAACACTGATAGGCATTGATAGAATCAAGGGCAGATTCGCCCGAATTTTCTCGTAGGGGAGTGAAAAATATTATAGTCAAAACCACCCTCAAAACACCCAGATGGGATTTAAATTCCAACTTTCCCGACACCTTAAACATGACTAGATGTGTCTGAGGTTTGGTATACATATTAACCGATATGAGTTTTATTGAATAGTATTTTAACCGCTATATAACTATAGGCGTTTTTAAAAAAACAACAAAAAAGTAGAATTATTAGGGATCCATAATTTTATATCTATATCAAAATCCATCTTTATTTATTTGGAAATTATCTTCACGCTTAAATATGTTTTATCTCTGGCCAATCATGGAAAGTACGTAAACTTATAGTTAAACAACCTTAACCTTAGAACTCTGTAAGTCATTCACAGCAAACCACTACCTAGATTATTTTCATTGGCAACAATGACGAATTGGCCATAGAAGTATGCGAATTTGAGTTAGCCAACTCTTACAGTAAAATAAACTTTTTCCTGATGGCGTGTGCGGGTGGTAACTTGTAACAAAAGGAGTGTCAAATTTCGCATTAAATGCTCTTATATTTTCATTCACGTTTAAGGCAGTTGTAACTGAGTTATCAAAGGTTACTTGTTTTTAATAAACTTGTTCAAATTGTGTTGTTTTAGTTATTGTTCGATTGATATACCTAATTTCTTAATTTTTACATGGTGTGACGAATTTCCCTTCTAATTGTCCACAACTGTGGCTCTATTGAAAAATATGTCACCCAACTCTGGTATAGAGGATTAGGCTTGGAATTTATTGGGTTGCCAGTTAAGTTAAAATTGAGGTTTCGATTTTTGTCAAAATGCATTTTGATGGTTTTCTACATTCAATTTATCGCTGTAGTTTTAACCCTCTTTGATCTACTCGAACGCGGGTACATTTGCTCTACTCTCGTCACTCCTATTTTTTTTTAGATCAATCCACTCAAATAACGTTTGCATTGTTTATTTTTATAATTTGAGGTATTAAGTGTCCACTTTCTGAACCTATTGATTATATCAGTACATGACCTATAAACTAATGGACACAACTTCCAGCCCCCCGTACGTTGATTCATCACTGTGAAAAGAAAAAACCCACATTTCACTAAATAAACATTTTTTGGCCCAGCTGGGAATAAAGCCTTTAACCCTTAACTCGGTATAAAGACATGCTACTGAGTGAGGTAAGGTTTCGGAAGTAGGTATAAAATATGCTCTTCACAACGACGCCCCTCTCCCTTTCTCTTGACGCTGAACTGACGCTTTTAATAGGATAAATCATTGTTGTGAAGTCATAGCGCCTCACAATTTAATCGCACTAGGCTCTTTGCAACATCACCACCCCTTGATCTAATTGGCGGATTGTGTGTGTGGCGATGCACACGAATGGCGGAACAACTCATCCGAGATCAGTAATTAATACCCTTACATGAACTGCGGAGTAAAATCTAAATTCATAATGACTTTGTTCAAAATGGAACATGGGGGTCAGGTTAGGTTAGGATAGGCTAGGCTAGGCTAGGCTAGTTTAAATTATGTTAGGTTAGGTTAGGTTAGTGGTTAGGAGTTGAATGCGATTACACGTTATTCTGAAATTCGTGTAGACCGGCTAGCAGGTATACTTTATTTTGCAACTCAAGTGGGCCCTAATTGAATTTCTGCTGACAGGTATACCTTATTCTGCAATTCGAGTGCGTTCGTGTGGGAATTTAGGGTTTATCATGGTACGGCTCTATAAAACGAATTGGTGGGGGGCTCGATGCCATCCTCTGCGTTTGTGTGGGTGATGTCAAGCACCAATCATGGTCAGCACGTGTGCGTGGATCCCCTCTGCGACACACGCTTCCAAACTAGTTCTCAGAGACGGCCCATTCTGGTCTACACACTCCCTTTATACCTTTTAGACATTCCATACGCTCTTGGTCAGTTCACCTCGCCTAACCTTGATTCCAAATTCATTCTCCTGTCCTCTAGGTTATGTGGTTCCCTAACCCCATACATCCTCGTGGTACAGTCCACACATCTCCAAAACTGATTTTCCCGGGTGTCAAACTGGCTATACATAGCTCGGCCGGCTTACCTGGACTACCAAACTCTTTTTACTGTCCTCTAGGAGGTGAGTCCCCCTAACCCCGTGTTACACTCGAGACAGGCAGGTGACCGTCTCAGACAAAAGTGACTAACTGAGCCACCGTGACCACCTATTCCCAAGTAAGTGTTGAAAAGGTCGCCCACAGATAGCACCATATTAAGGGTGGAAAAAAAGACTCTACATTAGCAGAAGTCTTATGTAAATAATTAGAGTAATGTAATTAATAACGCAGTACTTTTTTTTCTATTATTCATTTCCAATGCTAGAAGTAAGACAAAGTTATTAGCTTAAGAAAATTTAGGATAAAAAACCTGTAAAACCTAGAATTAAGATTTAGCTTACGGAAATATATAACTTGTATATGTTGATATAAAAAAATGATTGCACAAAGAAAAAAAACGAGGACACATCAAGGAACAACCCTTGAGATTGAATACACGGTAAAGCAAATAGCCCTCTTTTATTCCTTTTCCTTCCCCGTCCGGCAAGTTAGCGCTTTGGCAGATCCTTGTCCGAACATCTCTCCCCCTCATGAGTTAGCGCTCCAGCTGCTCCTCGTTCCCCCATTCCCTCCCTCTTTCCCTTCCTTTCTTCCTCCTCTTGAAATGCCGAAGCGCACCCGCAGAGGCACCACGGGAGGAAAGAACAAGTTAGCCAAACAATCACCTTCCCAGCCAATCCTTAACCCCACTCATTCCTCCGTTAACTATACGTCCTCTAACAACTCCCTCTTCCCCCAATTAGATCCCTGTGTCCCCGACCGGAGTACGGCCACGACGTTCAGCCCCACGAACAGCCACAAGTGCCGACACCCACGCGCTCACCGCCAGCTCCTATCGACTGGGACGCACTCCTCTGGGATTTCGCCGAGATCCTCCAACAATAGTACGAGTGTTCCGGACAGACGGTAACACCCATAAGACCTCGTGGTACATGCCCCAAAACTCATCCAAAACTGGTTCTCCTGGGTGCCAAACTTGTTATACACAGCTCACCCGCCTTAACTTGACTTTCAAATCTGTTCTCCAACTTCAAGAGCCGTGTAACTACACCTTCCTATGCGCTTGCAGCTGTCTGGCAAGCCAAGATGATTAAGTCGTACCAAAAACATGTGGGGCAGGTTAGAATCAATCCTGACTTTATCTGGCTCCTTTAGAAACATATAGCGCTTATTGTCTACGATCTCACGTCAAGACTAATCCTTTTCATGTACATTACAGGAAAAAAAACTCCCTGCATAAAAAAACAAGAATTCTTTGTTTTTTATACACACCCTGGCTGAATCTTCTTGGTAAAAACAGATATCGTTTCTCATTTTCATTCGCATTCTGGGAAAGCTTACATCCATTTTCCGGAGAAAATTGGTCTTAAAATGTTACTCTAGACCAGGAAATTCAACCTCAACCGACTACACCATTGTACTAGTAAAATATTTCCTAATTGTTCTACTCGCCAAGATCAAAAATATTTTCCAAGGAAAATAAAAATTTGACCAACTATAAGGCATTTTTCGAGGAACATTCGATTTTTAACTGGACTACAGACGATTTCACAAATAAAATTTGACCCTAGCAGACTCTTTAACATTTCTTGGAGAAAAATCGATCTACTGTGCTATCGTCTGACTCCAGAGAATTTTCCGGGGTAAATTTGAACTTAGCCGACTATATATAATTTTCCGGAGAAAGTTAGAACTTATCTTGTTACCCATTTGACTGCAGAGTATTCGACGAGAAAAATTCTACCTTAGCGTATTCCATTTTCCGGGAAACAATCGATCTTATCCAGCTACCAACTGATTCCAGAGCATTTTCAGACGAAAATTTATTTATGAATAATGTTATATAGACCCGATTTGAGAGCATTTTCCGAGGAAAATTCGAAATTAGTTAACTCGTTAAATTCTGGGAAAATTCGTGCAGCCACCAAACCCTCGATCACTATCTGAGGAAAATTTGAGTTCAGCGGACTCTAGAATTTCCCTAGGTAAACTTGATCCTATCGCGCTACAAACCGTCTTTGGATAATTTTCCGAGAAAAATTTACCACGATCTTAATTTTGCAATCAATCTGGACATATCATCTGGGAATGTGTTTCTATCAGCGACCGAATCTAAAGTTTGTTCAGGGTAGGAATTGTTTTATGAAAGGCCTTTTCCCCTACCAGAAATCTATTATATAGTAGGATATTGGTAGGAAAAGAGACCTTCCAGATAGTAATTCCTACCGTGAATGGAGTATGTCTTTCTTTCGATTGAACTTGCAGCGTGCAGTATGCATCAAATTGGTTGGGGCTTAGAAATTTCCGACGGGCCCTATATAAGATGAAGTCATTAGAATAAATATACATCATGCCGAGTGAATACGCAGCCATGTTGTTGTGTATAGCAGGATCTCTTGAGGTAATCCCTAAAAAGTTTACCGATATAGAGCTTAGAGCAGGGGTGTGGCTACCGCGTTATCATTCTAAAGGAGCCCAGCACCCGCTTCGGTTGATGACTTTTCTCCGTTCAAGATGGCAAGTACAGTGTCTTATTATCTGACCATTTCTCCATGCCGAACTACACCCAGCTGGAGGACATCCCTAAGGTTGAGCTTATAAATAAGATCCAAGCTTAGTAAGACCGCCATTTTGGTATTTTAAGATATCTATACATGGTTTATATACTTATGATAATTATTAACATGAATTGATATCTATAGACTAAAATTAGAACTTTTCGTTTTTTTTAAAATCTTTTACCGTATTTATTGATGAAATACTAGTCTTTTCCGTGTAACTTTGAAAATAAAATTGGGTGCCGGTGGAGCATGGGGTACCTACATATGACGACCCCTAGCAAACGAGATCGTTCAAACCATTTTCCTATAACTGTAACCCGTATGTTAACGGGAAGAGAGTATTTACTTTCCAAGAATTAGCTGCTAATAAACCGTTGTTAATTACATAATTTAGACATAGCACAACTTGATGGACATGTACGGTACGTAATGCTTTTATCTAACATATACCAGGACTGATTCGGATTTCGAGTGTGATGATAGTAAGACCAACTAACGTAGACGTACAGTTTCAAAGTCTAGCGACTCAGCTATGCACAGGATTTAGCCAATTTTGGCCTTACCTGGAACCAGCAGGACTCGCTGTAAGACTCATTGAAGAAGCATATACCCGAAGAATAAAGACCTATTCCATAACTTGTAAACTACCCTATAAGGACCCTGCACATTTCCTTGTTTATTGTATGGCTATCTACAAAAATACGGTAGATGACTCGAGTACAAATAACTCAATAAGAATAAATTGTGGTCTCCTGTTTTAGTTTAGGCATCCTGCTGGAAGTCGGATATAAAAGGGATGGTTAAACTCGATTTAAAGTCATATATAAGGTACCATTGCTCTTGATTATGTGTATGAAACTAATGTAATTTTCCAGTTTCTTGCTTGAATCCTAAATTTTTGGCTAAAGACACTGGCTGGATATACGTCGATACTATTGAAATTAGAATAAATATATCTAAACACTCAGCTTTCACAATAGATGGTTGGGTTCAAATCTCTGAAGTTATAACCAAACGTAGATCCTTGATCACTATACAAGGGGGGAAGGACAATGCTTTTCCTCTTTCAATCTTTGCTTGCCTCTTTAAACCTACCGATGTTAACAACCCTCAGTGTTTGTAGTCCTATCCAAATTTCAGAACTTTATTGACATTCATTGTCATCCCATTCCCGTTTAAAATTAGGTCTATCGGACGCTTCGTAAAGCTGAACGATATAATTTTGAATGTATACAGTGTGAAACATGATGGGAATTACTCGTGCATCTAGACAGGGGTTCAAATATCATTGATAGAACAAACATCATGATAGTACCTGTATAGATCACTTCAAAATAATACTACAAACGTTTAATTTTTTTATAAAAAACTGTACGAGGATAAAATGAATACCATTTCAGATCTCATCAAAAACACATCATATACATAATATGGCGGATATTGTGACGTGACTGAAAAACCAATCACTAAACATAAGGAAACATGTACCGAATTTGGTGCTGTAATGAGTACTTATACCCGGATCTAGATAATGTGTCTGTTACCGATCCCGACGTATAATCTAGATACGAAATGTTCTTATACTGAAAATGTTCAGAGGCATGTGGTATACTCTGTAGATATGTAACTCAAATGTAATATTAACGATAATCTCTCAGAATATCGGCTTTTCACAAGAAAGGATTTTACCGTTCAATTTTTCGGGGCATTTGTAGATACGGCAAAACACGTACACGACTACTATAGTGTGGTAGTTCAGATGAAACCTTTGACTCCAGCACAAGTAGATGCTCTCCATACAGCTTCTCATGGTCACATATGCGAAGAGCCTTTTAAGAATAATGAAGTCCAATTTATGGATCATTGTCGCTTGACAGTACTTTATTGGGGGTGAAGTTATGAGGATTGTAATCTAAATTATATAAACCCGAGCCATCTAATTGTATCAATCAATAACGCCCATTGCTATGCATCATTGTCATTTGGCGGAACTTTATTGAGGGAGTAGTCATTAGGCTTGTAATCATAGTAATAAAAACCCAAGCCATCTAATTTTATCATTCAATAACGCCCACTGCTACGAAAATTTTTGCTACTTAAATCTTTGCTCGAACGTTTAGAAACTAATTCCTTCACACGAGAGGCCATTATCGTTAAAACGGGCAAGGTGACTATTATGGAGGAAAATATGGCTTGATTCAAAGTGATGATAGCATACATTCGGCACTGGTTTGGAGGTATCACGATTAAAATCATAGACGGTTTCATCTTTATCTGTACATATTTAGAGAAATGTGCATCATACCTCGAACCTGTACATCTTATAATCATTATTAAATGTAATCCTGACGATTAACGATTCAAACTAGTTTGCTGTAAGGGGGTGTTCTCATACGATTATATCGACTGGTTTGAGCGTTTGAATGAAACATATTTCCCTGGCCGAGATAAATTTTACAACGTCTTTACAGATAGTCATATCTCGACGATAGACTATGATAATACATTTGAGACATGGCAAAGGTTCGAGTGTAAAACCTTCTGGTATTACTCTAATCTGTATCTTTATACAGACGTGACGACAATGGTTAACTTCATCAAACATTTTCGGTATGTATGCATGAAGACGCATAGACCCGATCCTGGATGGTCAGTTACAGCTCTTAGGCTAGCGTACCAAGCTCTCTTGAGAATAACCAATATACAGCTTGAACCAACCGATGATATCTTTCTTCATCAATTCATTGAGGGAGCTATCCGCAGTGGAATATGTCTTATGTGTAATATTCATGCTTTTGCGAATAATCAGTATATGAAATCATTTGATTGCTCCAAACTAGTCTTACCTCATCTATCTCGATGTGAATGGATTCTAATCATTTTAGATGCTTGTGACATTTGCTCTATGGATCCTTTAGACATTTAGAGGAGGATAAAATCAATATCTTGGACGTGCGAACAATAGAAGACGTTGTGGATGGAGGGTATATCTTTTGAGTTAGATCTCGATTATCCTCGCTGGGTACAGGATGATAATTCCGGTTTGACGTTATTCCCAGAGAAAGCTGTAAAAACCATGATAAATATAAGAAATGGTTAACACCGTTAGCTGATAAGACAGGTTATTTAAATCACTTTCATCATATAAAGCTATTTTTGGTAAATGTATTGAAACTGACTAAATTCCAGAGATTACTCAGTCTCAAACAGTCACCATGGATGGCTAAGTATAAAACCCTAAACGCAGAGATGAGATGTAAAGCGCCGAATTAATTAGAAAACCTGTTTTTCAAATTGATGAACAATGTCGCATTTGGTCTTCTTATATCTAACAAAAGGTCCTTCTGCGCTATAAAAATCAATACTAAGTGGGAAGGAAGTTTGGGGTTGGTAATCTCATAGTCTAAGAACCGTACGATATTATCGAAAAACCTTGTAATCCTAAAATATGTACTTATTCCTGCCCATATTTGTGGAATTAGACACATTGGAAATCTAAAAAATTGTAATTTATGGTTTCCATTATCAGTTCATGGTTTCGGTCTTCGCGCCAGGTACGTTAAAACACCAGTACACGTATATTGACTCACTCCTGTAAGATATGACTGTAGAGGACGCGTAATAGTGGCTCATCCTTTTAGACAAAGCCTACCTTTACACATCGAGTTACGGACAATAGATTGTTTACGAGATGCCCGTAGTCACTAAAGGGACACTCGTTAAACTCAAGTACGAGAGTTAAGATCTAATCGAATTTAAATGTTTACATCCAAAACTCTACTCTTTTGCAGTTCTATGAGAGAGTGAAACGCTCAAATCTAAAGGAGTCAAGGGTATTTCTCTAAGAACATTTTCGTTTGAAGACTACCGTGATTGCCTAAAAAACAAGACTAATGTTATGAGAAAGAGAGAGAGAGGGACTCGTTCAATAAGAGCAGTAGGATTAAGGTTATATACCCAAACATTTAATAGGGTCGTCCTATTCTCCATTGACAATATATAAGACTCGGGGCAATCAATACTACACCGTAGTACCACTATGCTATACGTGAGCAGGTGTCGAGAAAGTGAAGTGAGAAATTGAAGACTATGACTATGAAGAGTTATGAAGAATAATATATTCATGTAATCAGTCTATTTATTTATCTGAAATTTATGAAGAGTATTTTCATGTAAGCTTGTCGTATAAAGAGTTTATATCTGTAATGAAGAAAAGTATATTCATGAAATATGTGACGAGTATATATTATATTCCATGTATTACATAAATCTTTATATCTGTAACGATGAAAATTATTCCCATAAAGACTGTATAATTAATATATTATGTCCATCTTTATAACTGAAATGATGACATCTATTTCTGTGAAGCGTATATATTACATGTAGTATGCAAATCTGTTATCTTTGCTTTGGTTTAATAAATCAAATACAAAACTTTTTGTTTTTATTAAACTTCTCACTGAAATAAATACACCCCATGTTTATTTTTTATTTAAAAATTATATATTTGATACAATTGAAATTTAAAGATTAAATAATATCAAACTTGCTAATACATCCTAGACTATTCGATAATATTAAATATTCTGATATATCCTGGCTTAATACTCCAGAATAAATAATAATATCACACTTTATATTACATCTTAGTCTACTCTATTATTTTATATATTTTGATATATTCTAGACTTGTACCTAACAGATTAAATATCTTAAATTCATGTAAACAAATATAGGTAAACTTAAAGAAGATCCGAGAAGGATTGATGATAATCTTAGCCAAATAATGTGTTATTACATCGAGACTTCCCATTATAAATATGTCCTATATCTCGATCTACTTTCTTAGCTTTGCATTCTCTGTTCAAATACCAGTCCTTCATGTAGTACACAGTAGGCAGATATGGACAGTTTTTCCTCGCATCATACTCTTTGTATATTTATCAAGGTGCATTCATATTCGTTCATAGATTTTATAAAATATGATAATAATTCCTTCTGAAAACATAGACAATACTTGAAGAGCGAGTAAGTGTACACACCAAGGTTTCAGTCTCATCATAATCCAGCTCCCCTTCATCCCAGTCGGTCAATTGAGCTGTCTTCAATCATCGACGCTGATATACTGGTTGAAGATCTTACAAAGATTATAAAGGTTTACTCACTGTTGAGATCAATAGATCAGAACTCATTACTGCATCCAGGTGTTTCATAATAAAACGACATTGGTATTCCTCATGTTGTAGTCCTGGAATAAAACAAAACCCATTATTGTTAAGTACATCGCTGACGTTTCACAACTTTACGTTTATATTTGCTATCCTCCTCGTTGGCAGGTATTGGAGTGATAGTTTCCTTCTTTCTTGAGGTGGTAGTCTCCTTCCATTTAGGATTAGTGAGGACGGAGCAGAATTCGGTTCATCTTTTATTCAGAAACACGACAATTGATCGAAATTGATGAAATGTTGGTATTTGTTGAAAAGAGCTATAACATGTAGCATGGAAGGGATAACTGATGATTTAGAGTTTCATATAACTCTAGGCTTCACGTTTCAAGTATAATTCTAAAGCGTCCAGCTCATAAGTACCCGAAGGAACGATTTACAATGCATTTAACCTTGATCCCAATCTTGAGATATATTATATACGTGCAAGAGAAATGAACCCATACTTTTTTTTGTTCGTTAAGACGTTACACACTTTATTTAACCTCAAACGTATAAATAATTTATCATTTAGAGCATGCTTTGGATGGAGAATGGAAACAGGCTTTATGTGAGCGCTAGATTTAGATAAAGAATGTAAGAGAACCTATAGAAAAAACATGCTAAATGTGAGATAATATGACACGTATGAGGATTCAGGAAAGCGTGGATCAAACGCTCATTTGCTGGGCACATAACAGGTCTGACGTCTTGACGCCAGGCGTTTTTAAGAGTAAACATTCTTCAATCAGAGAAAATGGCTTTGGCTTTGTGAAGCCCGTTACATTACACAAGTTAATTCCTTTCTGCACATGCATTCCGTGCGACGCCAAACGCAGTTGTCTAGAGCCATCAACACACACGCGCGCGTGCACACACATGCGCGTGCACACACATGATCCGCCAATCAAAGCAACGGGTGGTGCTTTTGTGAAGAGCTTATTGCGATAAAACTGAACTGATTTATGACATCACAACTTTGGTTTGGCCAATCAAAAGCGTCAGATCGGCCCCGGTAGGAAGGAAGAAAGGTGTCGTTATTAAGAGTGTATTTTATACCTACTGTCGGACTTAAATCACATTAGTTTAGTGATAATTTCAAAGAAAATATTTTGTTAAATTTGTATCGTATCATACTCTACAAACAATAATTAGTTTTTTTTGAACCCCATTACTGAGAGGGTAACTATATTGTTTGGTAGTTAAGGCAGGACGGAAGGGATTGCAACCCAAGGCCAGTATATTTACAGTTTTTATATAAAAAAAGGCCAAAACAAATCAAATATATCTTCCTTAATAATATAATTTAGGTATAGTTTTTTTATGCTTATGTAAGGTGTCAGACTTCTATGCTGGCGGCCGGGGATCAATCCTCGGTCCCGGCACAGATTTATCTGATTACCAAACCCTTCCTTCACCTCTGACAAGACATCTTGTGAATGTGGGGAATGCCAGGCCTCCACCGTGGTTCAGATTCCACGTTAAACTGTAGGTCCTCCATTTCATCTCACAATCACCCTACCATTACACATTAGCGTAAGTGCGTATAACCCGAACGGGTAGTAAGACGCGGTGCTAATAATAATAGTAAAGTTTGACTATAAAACTGGAGCTTAGGTGACGTTACACTATGATAATAGCATATGTATTTTTTGGCATC
>CABFOV010000577.1:123667-154055 GCA_902141375.1 Timema poppense | reverse complement strand
TCATTAGAAAGACCTCAAATATACTGATCTCAACCCACGTTCTCTTCCACGCCACCTTAACTTCCTCCGGAGAGTCTATGAGAAAGGAGGGGTTCTAAACCCAATCCCTATATTCGCTGAATTAAACCGAGGGAGGGGAGTGACTGTAGCTCGACCATACATAAACCTAAAAAGGTTGTCTATGTTCTGTCTGAGCAGAGTGTACGTGCTATGAGCTCTCATACAATTTGTTCATTTGCGTGACGCGGCTTGTGAATGTTTGTAGACCGGCTTGTTTGGCTGGTGAATGTGCAATTGTCAGTTTGGTCCTGAGCCAGATAGTATAGAATGGGGAAGAGGGGCGGGGATAGTAGGAGGCCTCTCAGTCAAGTTTTGGCATTCATCTCGGTAGGAAACGAATACGACCTCATCTCATTTTCTTGTTCCGACTACGGGTTGAACGTTTAGTATTTTCCGGTCATCGTCTTTTGCCAAGCGTCTTCGTTGTAACATTACAGTGCTTTGCTACTATTTAAGCGCTTTATTTATTCATTTAAACATAGGTTGACACAGTAATCGAACCCGGGAGAGTTGACTTAACTTGTCAAAGTTCCTGGGCTCCATTCCCGTGCCACCGTATCAGATTTTTTAAAGATATATTTAAATAAATATTGGTGAAACTTGAATCAGTGGGCGCGCGCCGTAATAAAGGTTAAGCTCATATAGTCTGGTATGCTGGTGATGATGAAGTTAAGGTTCAAGTGTCCTTCCAACTGTTTTGAGGGTTTTGACGGTTTTCCACTCCTTCCACTCAAATGCTTGTACATTTCCACTGAATTCTCTCTTCATATCTTCCTCATTAGTGTAATTTAATGCGTATTTCTAGGACTAGGCAAATGGCAGCTATCCATACTGACTCAAGCTTGTGGTTACGTGAACAAAGCTGTAAGCTTCGTTTGAAGCATTATGTTTCTTAATATTTTCTCACTTTTCCTCTAATAAATTGTGAGTACACATAATATAAAATGTCCTTCCTTACCTTTAGTTCATCGTTGTGGATATGCAGATAGATCATACGGGTAGTATGACGTGGGACACGGGGAAAATAAAAATAAAATACAACTATCTGTTCTCACTGTTTAATTTCTTCTCGAATACTAGCTCTGCATACGTTCGGTTCGTGTGCGATCGTGGACAGGAGAGACGAGACCCGTCGGACAGAGTGTCACAAGGATGTCCAGGTGATTGGTCTAGCCACCGACCTCACTCAATAATGTGCTGCGGTGACTCGAGCGTCGCGAGGCATCTGACGCTGTTTGTTACCGCGCAATTAGCGTCACTCTCGCTGGCATATGAAGTGATGATGCTCCTTAATAAGGTCATACATATGTCATTCACAGACAGCTGAGGAAACTGTATACATGTATGTTATAAGGGTGTTTAACGTGTACTAGGCATACATGTGGGCTTATCTACAAACTAATTACTCCTCTCCCATTCTTTAGAGTCTTACTACCCGACCGAGGTATTTAAATATTTACATTGATGTGAAAGTGTACCCTTATTTGGGCGAAGGGAGATTCTAGAGCCACAGTGAAAAATCTACTATCAATACGCCAGGTCGAGATTATAATCACAAGATTCCTGCCTAAGTTTAATAAGATAAAGACAATATTGACCCTCTTGTCTGCGTGCCCATTGATGTGGATGTATACGAATTATAAATAATCTTGTGATAAGAGGCTAACACTCGATTATAGACGTCCAGCCCTAATCAAGTAATTATTTACATCCGGCTAGCAGTATCAATACCCGTCAGTAGTTAGTATATAGGAGACATTGATTTGTTTCCTGGTAGTAATGATGAATTATATTTACTACTAGTATATGGGTTCGCCCTGCTATGATTTTACTAAATGTTTAGGCACTAGGGCTTGATTTATTTTATAATATGTCTAATTTAAATTAGTTTGTAAGTCATATTATAGTATCTTATTCTGTCGTTCCTCACCATGACTAGGAATTATGAAGTTCAATCTCCAGCCGGCTGCGCTGGCGATATGTTCCCCTCAGGAGAATACTGGTGCTTTGGGAATTTCCCCATGTCCATACGAACGATGTTAATCATGCCATACAACATGAATAATATTTTAATCAGCTTTAAGGTGGTTCACGTGAGATGACAATTAATTATTTGCTAACATTCAATTTTTCTTATTTGGAAACTATTTTTACATTTCCATTAACAAACTTTTGTTCTAAAAACAAATGTTTTGGGATATTCCTAAACATTCTCACTGCTATAAAAATAAATGTAACGTACTTATTGAAGTGTATACAGGTTTTAAAATATATATTTAAAACCTAAATAGATATGTTATTTTTATAAGAAACAAAAATATTGGAGAAAGTCCCCAACAATATACATTTTAGAACAAAAATGTGTTGATCAAGAGAGTACAAAATGGTTTACCAAAAACTACGAAAAGTGTTTATAATTATTCAAAACTTGCTTGAACATCCTTAAACCCTGATACAATTTTAAGTATTTTATAGTTCCATAGAATAGAGTGTACAATGTGATGGATGTTTGTATAAAACCTTCGAAATGTTACATGGCTGATGGGACACCCTTATATTGTGCTTCGAACAGCAAGTTTGGTTGTGTTTCGCGACAAAGTATGGCTCTTGTGAAGTAGGTAGATAAATAATGTAGACGTGGCCTTAGGGATGTAATAAAGTACAAAACACAAGCGAACAAAAAATGAAGTAAAGTTTGGATAGCAAGAATGTAAAAAACTGACATGAAAGAACCAAATTGGTTGAACCATATCAAAGTTTGTCGGATATAAAGGCAGAGTGCCCAGCCAAAATGTATAGACAACCTCTTTTTTACGGATCTTGCTCGTGCTATATGACATGTGTGCAAATATGTGCTATAGCTTACATGATGTGTTTTAGATTAGCCCATCCACGTGGCCAACAAGACTAAGGTTAAACGGTTCAATTCTAGATTGTAGCTATATATGCGTTTGGCTTCGTTCTTTTAACCAGATAATAAATACCATTTCACTATTCTAGTTGTGGATATTTATGGTTTTTCCCCTTTTATTAATTTATTACAATTATTTCACAATGTTAGTTGTGGATATTTATGGCTTTCTCCTGCTAACCATTTATTACAATTATTTCACAATGTTAGTTGTGGATATTTATGGCTTTCACCTGTTACCAATTTATTACAATTATTTCAATATGTTATTTGTGGATATTTATGGCTTTCCCTTGTTACCAATTTATTACAATTATTTTATTATGTTAGATGTGGATATTTATGGCTTTCCCTTGTTGCCCAGATAGTACATTTTCGCTTTACTAGTGGTGTATATTTATGATCTCATCCCGTTACCCGGATAGTACATTCTCATGATGGAAATATTGGGTGTTTTGGTTATGTGTAGTAGGCTACAGTTTCAAGTTGCTAGTGTTGAATGCTTATGAATCTGACTTGTCATCCAAATAGGATATAACTTCAGGTTGATAGTTTTAGGTGCCTATGACTATGTCTTGTTAGCAGGGGCGTGCGCAGGGGGGTGATGAGTATATACCCCCCCTCCATCCCGACATCTTAATTAACCCAAAGCATTATCTACCAACCAAAGAAGAAACAGAAAACACACACAAGTTTCCCACATTGTTCCTGTGCGTGCACTGTAATATAATATCGTAATATTGACATTGAAAAGTGATTACAGGTATGGAAGATTATTTTGTGGTGATTGATCGATGGTTAAATCGATTGATTGAAGGATTTTCTCGCCCATTTGTTTGGAGCTATGATGTGTTTGGTTTAAAGCTATAGTGGCGCTTCTTTTCCCACCTCCAGGCTTCCTTTTCTGTGATTGTTTGGTGCTCAGCAGGGTGTTGTGCTGTCTGTTCTCTGTTATTGACTGCAGCTGACTGTGTGTACTCTATTACCGTCTCACTCTACATGTTAAAATTTTAATGTATTTTTTAATAAAATGGTAAATTGACTGGTGATGTTAAGTGTTAAACAATTATTATAACTAGATTTTAATATGAGGCCTTTGCCTACATTGTGATTCTGGAAATCAGGCCCACAGTTTAATTATCTTTACTAAATCACATGCAGTGATCAGTGTTGTGACTATGAAGAGATTGGAAACGTACTTTCCTAAAGTAAGTAAAAGAAAACAAAAACTGAAGAGGATGAACAAGAACACGTTAGACATATGTAGGGATCCTCAGATATCGACTAGCACGGTACCGATCCTGAAAATGAAGAAAGTAATTATCTAGGTGCTAGGAAAGCTGAATTTGAAAATGTTAAGCTAGAGCTAAGTCAGGCAGGCCCAGAGTCCTGTTACTCAATATATAGCTATTACAAATACAATAGGAGGGGGGGGGGGATCTTCTTTCTCTAATTAAAATTTAGAGAAATATACATTTTTACCAGATACGTGAATATCTGGTGAAACTTACAATTACCCACCAGATTACATTAATTTGAAATTTCAAAGAAACTGGTTGTTCAAATTTTGTTGGTTGACAGATTTTTAAAGAGCCATTGTTTGAGGTGTGTGCGTGTATAGATAGAGCTTTTCCTTATTAATAGACTATTTAGAAATTTGTTTTATTTCTTGGTTTGAAGTTTTATCTCCACCCCTAAATGAAATCCTGCGTACAACCCCGATTGCTACCCAGAGAGTACAATTTCCTGATGCTTGCGCTAGAGGCTTGTGGATCTATCTGTCTTGTTACCCAGAGTACAATTTATGATGCTATTGTTGGATGCTAATATATCTGTCTTGTTACCCAGAGTACAATTTATGATGCTATTGTTGGATGCTTATGGATCTATCTGTATTGCTACCCAGAGAGTACAATTTCATTATGCTTTTGCTAGAGGCTTATGGAGCTGTCTTGTTACCCAGAGTACAATTTATGATTCTATTGTTGTATGCTTATGGATCTATCTGTCTTGTTACCCAGATTACAATTTATGATACCATTGTTGTATGCTTATGGATCTATCTGTCTTGTTACCCAGATTACAATTTATGATGCAATTGTTGTATGCATATGGATCTATATGTCTTGTTACCCATATTACAATTTATGATACCATTGTTGTATGCTTATGGATCTGTCTTGTTACCCAGATTACAATTTATGATGCCATTGTTGTATTCTTATGGATCTATATGTATTGTTACCCAGATTACAATTTATGATGCAATTGTTGTATGCTTATGGATCTATCTGTCTTGTTACCTAGAGAGTACATTTTCTGGATACTAGTTTTGAGTTTGTATGACTTCGTATTGTTACCCACATAATATAGTTCAATTTCACAATGTGTCATGGGGTTTAACCACAAGTTTTTAACTTGGAAAATTTTCTATAAACTTGATATGGTTTCTAGGAGGTACATACAAATGTGTGTGTAAGATAAAAGTAATGGTTCCGGAAAAAAAATTTGATAACATAAAAAAGAAAATTCAGACTAGAAACTATGGAAGATTGACTAAGGAAGTCTTACAATAATCTTGTTTTGAATTTTATATGTTTTGTTGTTTCCTCTTTTTAATGAATATTAAAACACACAACTTCATATTGAAGTAGTACTCACAGATGTACACTTGCTATCAATAAAAATTATACATTTTCATCTACTCTGAATCTATAAGCACAAGGTTCCTTTGGGGGACATTTTTGATCGTTGATAGCGAGCTATGAAAAGTATCAAGATAGGCTTAATCGACTAACTATCCCCACGGTGGGTGAAACACTCTAAGAATTATTGAAATCATTGAATGTATTCAACATATTGTACATAATTCTACTACCATAAGCAACGTGGTATTTTTGTTGGCTATAGTACAGGTAGATTTATTCTTTTGTGAACCCAGTCTCACTACTAGTTCGAGATTTTCGTAATTTACACAATTGAAGCAGGGAGAAAGGCATAAGTTGTAGAATATATATCCATATTTTTATGGGGGGAGAGTGGTAAACCATCTAGTCAACACCCAGCCAGGATTCAAACCCTGATATTCACGCCACAGGTAATTTATACTATTGCGAGAGGAATGCCTTTGACCATGTGACCATTGATAGGGGTAGCTTGATTTTAAATTGCTTTATGAAAGTTATAATAGACTATTAAAATATTTGTTAAATCGCTTGATGTAATATTTGTAAAATTATCTTTTCCATTAAATGTATAATTTTGGAAGGAAAGTATTACGTCATTTATAATAGGGCCTATGATTATAATAATCGATATGGATTAAATGTAATAAATACATAAGAATATTTTTATCTCGAAAATACCTGCCATAACAATTTACTTCTTTAACATGAACTGGAACTGAAAAAGAACTGATGAAATGCTACAGTTTGAGCATCACGCTGTATAGAGCAGAAACTTGGACTCGAAGGAAGATGAAAAATAAATACTTGGAGAGCTTTTAAATGTGGTGCTGGAGAAGACCTGAGAAAATATGATGAACAGACGGGGGACAAATGAAATCCTAAGAAGAGTGGGTGAGAAGAGAACCATTTTGGATGTGATTCTTCGGAGCAAAGCAAACTGGATTGGACACATTCTTAGGAAAAACTGTCTTCTGCACGACGTCATAGAAGGAAAGATTGAGGGAAAGAGGAGCTTATAAAGAAGGAAGATTCAAATACTATATAACTTGAAGGAAAGAAGAAAATTCTGGGCACTGAAGGAGGAGGCAGAAGAAAGGGCGCATTGGCGGTCTAAGTTCACTGGCAAAAGGAATTGACCTGTCGTAAGACAGAACACCTATTATTAACATGATACCCCGGGTATAGAATCTTAATTTAATCATAATAAGAAGCAATGTTGTTAAATAATAAGATTTTTCACTAATTATTGTTATTATTAGCACAGCGTTTTACTACCCGTTCGGGTTATACGCACTTACGCTAATGTGTAATGATAGGGTGATTATGAGATGAAATGAAGGACCTACAGTTTAACGTGGAATCCGAACCACGGTGGAGGCCTGGCATTCCCCACATTCACAAGTTGTGATTAATAGACGTCTTGTCAGAGGTGAAGGAAGGGTTTGGTAATCAGATAAATCTGTGCTGACTGAGACCGAGGATTGAAACCTGGACCCCAGCACAGAAGTCCAACACCTTACACCTTGACCACCAGGAAACCTGATTTTTCACTAACAAACGCTATCATAGCTATTATTATACGTATTTCTCTAACTCATATTTGGGATATAACTGTATTTGCCACCCAGATTACGTAATTCGTAGTATCGAACGAAAACAACGAACCGATACTCTTTACGTGACAGTTTTAATGAAGATACATCGATAGTTCATTGATCCAATGGGGGAAAAACTGATCATTTTTAATTATTAATAAATATATTATCTACCCCCGGATGGATAGTGTTTTCCAGCCCTAGTAAATGTTTATATGACGGTCACTAATATTTCCTTTTCTCTTTTTCTCCCCACCCTATTTAACAAGCAACCTTGAAGAAAAGTATGTCTTGAGCAAGCCTCTATTATGATTCTTATCTCCTCGGTAATACCATCATGCTGATGCTTTATAATGGTGAGATATAGAACTAATGGTTAAATTTCACTAAGCCTTATGGACTTTTATCCATTTACTAGTGTTTTCTTTGTATGCCGATATTTACGTTCAACGTTTTACCTTAACCATAAGCCTATATATGATGTGTTGAACAAGCCCCTCTTGACTCTAAAATATTTATGAGTAAAGTGATGTTTTCAAATGGTCTATTTTTCAATCAAACGGATGGCCTCGAAGAGATATATTGCTATAACATTTTAAAGGTTTCCAAATGTTTTATTTTTCATTCGAACGTATGGCCCGAAGAAATGGAATGTGAAATCATATTAAAGGTTTCCTTCTGATATTCAGAGGGTCTGTAGTAACTCTAGTGGTTTTAAGTTCGAAACATTTCTAAAGTAATGAACCTAGGAAAATAATTTGTTTTGTTTTTACCTCGGGTGGATTCAGAATCTTGAGAGAAAATATTTAATATGTTTTCTATAAATACCTTTCATAACAACCAATAAAAAACTACTTGAATGAACTGGTATGAGAAAAAAGATTGAGTAAAAATAGTTTCTTAAATTGTTTAATAATTATACTTTATGATGTTTAGTGCACAAAATTAAAGTGGCTTATATTTAACGATTACGTCTTTAAGCATTTACATAGTCCATATATATATGTAATTATATGTATGTATATATATGGACTATGTAAATGTAATGTAAATAAATATATACATACATATATATATATATATATTCCTAAATTTCAAAAGCATAGCTACTGTCAGATCCACAACGGCGAGCACGTGGACTACACATGAAGCTCGTCTAGACTGGTTTGTAACATGGAGGTCAGGTTTAGGTTCAGTCCGGCGGTAGTGTTTTTTTTAAATCCTAAATGCTATCAATAATTTTTTTTTCCTCAAACTACAATATTTCAGACTTTTCATAAACAATTTGTTTAGTTTGACGCACTGGACTTTGCTGGATGGTAATTTTAATTTAATTGTAAAGCTCCACAGTAAACATAATCAAAGTAATATGTATTTATGTACTAAAATATAAAATAAAGTGTTTTTAATATTATATGTAAATTATTCAGAATGCAACTTTTGAGTTAGGCAATCATGGAGGGGGTGGGGAGAGTGACATTCTGACATGTGGTGAAAAGGGTGCATGTCACTAAAAAGTTTATGAACCACTGTGCCACCATTTCTCCCTTAAAGTATGTGTGGGTACTTTTCTTCTGGATGATATAGTTATTATTTCTCACCCCACCCTCATGGCTAAATATCCGTATAGGCTGGATGGGTGGTAAGACTCGAAGCACTAAAAGATCACCACTAAGGTGAAATTACATGATAATTTACATTTTAAAATAATTATGAAAGGGTCTTGCGACGACCTGGGAATAGAGAGTAAAGTGAAAATATTTAAATAAATGATTTTATTTTAGATATTTTATGATTATGCCATAAAAAATGTAAAATATGCATGCAAATCTGTCCTCAATAAAGTAAAAATGTGCTATAAATATAGGTCTGCCAGACGTCCCGATTTTCCGGGATTGTCACGTATTTTAGATGATAGTTCCAGTGTCCCGAAAGACCACTTCGGGACACACGATTGTTCCAGTTTTTAACTTTTTTTTTGCTTTGTTATCTTTTACCCCGCAATCGGTGATGTAGGAGGCTTATAAACAAATATTTTTGTCAGGTTGGTATGCACAAGTATAGCACAATTCGGGAAAGTCCCGTCTATTCTATAATTGATTACATTCTCTTTGAATTTGTACGCCGTAGTGTCATTGTGAGAGTATGTATGTAAATGCAGGGATAAGCTTGTTTCGTGCTTATAAAATGTATACATATACAAATATATGTGTTAAATTTAATATACAGTGTTAAAATTCTAAACATGCCGAAAAGACAAAGCAAGCTGGAGGCGAAATCTTATCGTAAATATAGGTAAATTTTTAACTTTTGCTTGTTTTTTAAATTAAAATGTTACTATTGTCTTGATTTTTTTTTGTTATATGTAAAAGGTAATTATTTAATGTGTCGTAAAAATTGAAATAAAATTGTGATACTTATATTCTTTTTTGGTCCCGGTTTTCCCTAGCAAAAATCTGGTAATCCTATATAAATATACAACTATGACTTTTTGATATGAGCGTTGCATTGATGTTTTTGCAAAAGTAATATCGGCTACCTTCAATATAAAAAACATTATTTTGTAGAATTATGCTAGTTATTGGTTATTTTTTAATCTAAGCGTTGCATGAATGTTTTTGCAAAAGGAATATTAGTTATCTTCATTATAAAAAAAAACTTTATTATTTTGTAAAATTATGCTCGTTATTGGTTTTATTTTTTGCAAAATTCTTCAAAATATGCACTATTTTCATTAAAACTTTAACAGTCCTAAATATGACATATGCACCATAAAAATCAAATTTTGGCACTCAAGTCAGCATAAAAACATATTATACTCCTTCAAAGCATTAAAATACAGTTTAGAATAAACATATGACATAATAAACATATGACATAATAAACATCCTAGCTGTATGTATAAGGCTTTGTAGCTTACGATCTGTACTTGCAATAAGACTTTTTAACGTGGCCGTTTTCTTTCACACTAACGTAATTGCTTCTCATTTTAATATTTAGTGTTGTTACAGCATTTTAATGTTTCAAACATCCCGTCCTCGGGCCAAGTACTTCAAAAAGTTTTACATCTTTTATTTACGTTCAGCGAATTTGAAAATGAGGACGTTACAGAATCATGGAATAAATGGATAGGAACTATAGATGATGTTCATTACTGTAATGGGTGCTAGAACCGGATGATTGATTGCCGCCATTTTTTTTAGGGTTCACACATCCATTTATAAGAAATTATAATACTAAAATAACAATTAAATTATTATTATTATTACTATTATTTGCACCATGACTTCCCACCCGGCCTGGCTACCCGAATTTTGAATTACACTAATGAAGTGTCTATGAAGAAGGTATAATTTGGAAGATATGTACCCGCATTTGCTTGAAGATTAAGAAACAATTTAGGAAAAATCTCTTTCAGTAGATCCAGCCGGAAATTGAACTCCAACCTTCCTGTAATTGGAAAACCAAACAAGATGAGGCTTGCCTCTTTTGACCGGGTGCCTACATGTTTAGGGTTAATGGTAATTAATTTAAATGATTTTGGGAATTAGACAAAGGTAACCTAGTTTACAAACATAAAGATGGCTGATGCCACTTGATGTGATATTGAATACAATATAATTTGAGCTCACATCGTTGGGGATGCTGTCCAAACGTCAAGCTCATATAACCTGGTTATCTGGTGATGGCGTGGTAGGATATCTAATCCTGGCCTTGTGTACTTAGGGGTGGATATTCTTAAATGAGTTATCGTGGTCCTTCCCACGCAAATATGGGTATATTTCCTTTACCCTCCTCACTCCCTAACTGTTAATTAAAATATATATAGGGCGAACTGGTAGTAAGACACGGGGCGTATATAACATATAAATATACTTTTTTTTAGAGTGGTTTATATTGACCTTGTTCTACAATAAGTATATTAATAATTTATATAATAATAATATAATAATTTAATAAGCCGTAAGAAAATTTTTGCAAGATAAAAGAAAAACTCTTATTGGTCTACAGCCAACTATATTGGTAGAAACCTTTGAAATAGTAATCCCGTTCAACATTTTGGTCCGCGGAAACATTTTAGTTCCTTCTTCATGGCTTTCCTTTTATGGTTCATTTTATCGGCTTCTCCTTATTCTCGGGAACATTGTAACACTTTTTAGGTCCCAAAGTACTTCCGTCGCACTTTTTTCTTTCTTTGACATCTGTTACCTGCTCTCCTCTCCGCTTACCTTTAAATTCTCATTTATCTTCATAGTCATATTGTTTGCAATATGAGGGTGTTTCTTTAATGCGCAAGCGTAGAATTGTTATCTTGCAAGCGATTTTACTTTCTTATTTAATTACTTGCTCTCGGCTTATAGCCTATCTATAAGTTAGGTAATAAACGGTGTATAAAGCTAAAAAAAACTCTGTACTTATTTCATCCTCACTAACTTTTTCCACACTTTACTATCCCAGAATATAATGCTGTAGCAATTATTGCTACAAGGCATCAAAAAAACGGGATAGTCAACAAGAACAGCGCTTACCCAATTTCACCGGCCGGACGAGCATGCGGAAAAAGACGTCCACACACGATATCAACAGTAAAACAACTAAGCGCTGTGATCCTAGTGCAGCATTTCGCCGCTACGCGCCACCACTAGCCTCAGGAACAACGTGGACGCCGAGAACAGCGTAGAATAGCCGTGGCCTTGATAGAATGTTCTCAACGCATCTAATCCAGCGCACCTCCCCCCTTTTTCATGTGTGTTAATTCTGTGATCCCCACCTTGGTGTAATTCTTTCTCGAGTGTTCGATAGTTGCGCTATATAAGAGACTGTTCACCAAGATAGCAGCCACTCTTGGATTAGGCTCGGACATTGACGAAGCTTAGGCTTCAAATACAGACTCATATAATGTAAGGAGAAATTCTTGTTCGGCTTTAATTTAAATATTATTGTAATTTTCTAAATTCTCTTTTTGGCTCTACGTATATTTATTGTTATTTACCGTCTTAGATGAATATTCATTCATTTTTACTAAATATTAAAATAACTTCGCTTATGTTACGACAAATAGGACTTTACTTAAAATACAAAGTAATGTGGGGAAAGTTTTAATGCGAGTTTTTTTTTAATGTTAGTCAAATCTTGTTTTTCAACTGGGATTCAGTTATTTAACTTTAAGAGTATGTTTTCAAAACGTGTTGTCTTAATATCCATATTAAGAAGTTTATAATATTAGGCCTTCATTATTTAGTTGTTGGAATGCGGGACGTTAATAATTATTCTTGTATAGTTAACATTATGTATTTAACTTTGGAATTATTTTGCACAGTTATTGAACGTGGCAGAGATTAATAATATGTTTCTTTATGATAAAGTTAGGAATAAACCTTAACGTTTAATGAAAGAATATCTAAGTTTATTTTGACTTTCTAAAGTTTGGAGGATTCCGTAATTTGTGTAGACGCCATGCGTAGGTTGATCTTTAATGGGGCGATTACGGAACTATTATACTGTTGTTACAATTTTGACTTGCACTAAAATAAGTCGTTGCTAAAATTCTCATTTACGTTTGTTATATTGGTATACGCCATGTTTATAATGCTAGACATTAAAATTTAATACACGTATTTTTGAAAGTCTTGTAAAAAACAATAATAATAGATTGTTATTATTCTGCTTTTACAGATATTGTATAAATAAGAAATATGAATATGCTTAGATGTTTGCAGAAGCGATATGTTCTTTAATAAAAGGTTAAATGAAATAAAAGCAAAGTTTCGTTAAGACTTGAAATTTTTTCACTAATATATTTATGCCATCTATCCTTAGGTTTGTTTAGATATATATATAATTATGTTGCCTTTTTTAACTTAGCCTTCGTCCTCGTCGCATTTAATCTAAATTGGTCACTGAAGGAGAACAGTGGGATCACCCTCCTTCTAGGAGATGGGTTGTGTACTGTAATATGTTTCACAACAAAAAAACATAATATCGTTACACTTCGCACTTCTATTTTTCTAAATTTTTGATAAAATTAAATTTGTTTTATTTTTGTATTGAATCCCTCTAATCTAGAGTTTGGATTTACAATGCAACTTCTGCCTCTTTCGATATTATTTAATTCTTTGCAATATTCCACATACATCCAACTACTCTCCGAGATGCATTCACCCATCTGTCGATTTCACCACCCACCCTTCCATTTTTATAGAACATTCTGCCCAGATAAACACTAGTACTACGCTGACATTTATTTCCGAATCGGTCCCAAAAACTACATTTTCACTCTAAACCATTAATATGGCATCATCTGCATTTAACAGCACTCTCATATTCACATTGTCCATTTGTACTCCAACCACGTCCTCACAAGCATCCCTCACACACTCATTCATGAATACATTAAACAACCATGGAGACATAACACAACCTTATCTAGCACCCTGTTTAATGTCAAACCATTCGCTCAAAGATACATCTTCCTTATCTCACGCTTTACTTCCATCATACACAGCCGTAATTACATTTACTAACCATGCACCAACACCATGCTTTCTAAGAACATTCCATAACATGCTTCTTTCTATTCACCCGATCGTACGCTTTCTCCAGATCAACGAATTTCTGATATTTCTTTCTTACTGCTATATATTTCTCAATCACTTGCTGCAATGCGAATATCTAGTCCATGCACCATGGACCTTCTTAGAGATCTGATTTGTGAATTTGGTTCTTAACAGCTTCAGTGGCGGCATGTAAAATAGGTGAGAGAGGTGAGAAGTAGACAAAAACATTAGACAAGCTGCTTCTTCCTTGTGATTGCTTTTATTTATTTTTCAGTCGCGTCTCGGTACCTGTTCGGGCTATACGCATATCCACTAATTACGCAAGTGAGTTAGGGATGTTGAAGGTTGAATTTAGATAAAGTGTACTCATTTTTGTTGAGGTAGAGTGGAAAAATATTTTGGAAAAACACTCAGTACACCATACCGGGATTCGAACCCCGATTTCCCTGTCATCAGCAGTCTAATCTTTTGTGAAAGTGACTCCTTAGCCCATATGGACACCGAAGAAGCTGTATGCATTATTAATCACGCTAGTGGTCTAGGGATGAGTATGGTAGAAATAAACCCTCATTTGAGTGGAGAAAGATTAGAGAAACTTCTATGGGAAATAAAATCTTTATTACAGCTGGCCGTAATTTGAACCCCGTACTCACCAATACCTGAAAACCAGACTAAAATAACTTGACATCTATACCACGTCTCCAGCGATGCGGGTTTGACTTACCTAGTCATAAGATCTTTTGAGATACCCACATAATTCAACGTTGCCACACAGTTCCCTCGAGTTTTCTATTCTCTCTACAGGCGAAATTTATTTAGTACTAGATAAATAATACATGATTTGCAGATGTAATAAATGGTCTGAAATCCAAATAATCGTGCGGCCTTAGTCACTACTATACAAGCAGTTTAATGAAAAGTTTTAGTTGGTTCACGAAAAGTTTG
Organism: Timema poppense; assembly: GCA_902141375.1. Classification (NCBI taxonomy): domain Eukaryota; kingdom Metazoa; phylum Arthropoda; class Insecta; order Phasmatodea; family Timematidae; genus Timema; species Timema poppense. The sequence continues at coordinate 139,300 of CABFOV010000577.1, read as the reverse complement.
GCCTTTTCTGACAAAAAACAATTTCTTATTTGTCCGCCTTTCAAATATGTTTTTTCCCACTTTGACAAGCAACAAAAATTTCTATTATATTGTCAAAGTGTCCAAACATGTTTGCGAGGGGGATGAATATGAAATGTTTTTAATAACCTTTCAGTTTCCAGAAAAGAGCGGTTACGGTTAGTCGAATATACGTCCACCCTAAATCTGCGATTTTTACTGAACAAAATAAAAATGTGTGTTTCTGCAGTGTAGGGAGAGTTAGCTCGAAACAATTTGAAATGTTTCGTCTCAAAGGCTAGAGCCTTATGATTATTTTTATTTTCCCGTTTAATTATGGGCGGGAACATCACAGAGGGAATGCAACAGCTTGAAATCAAAATAAAGTAAAATTTAGGGATCCGTCTCAATACGAAAGCGACAGTGTTGCATTTCAAATGCGAACATTACACTCACTTGGAAGATCCACATTAGACCGTTCCCAACTCACACGCTTGTATTCTCTTGAATATAGCCGCTGTTTAGACACTGCCCAATAAGCCTAAAGTCCGTTCACCGTAGGATTTGTTTTCTGAAAGGCCTTTTCCCCTACCAGAAATCTATTATACAGTAAGATATTGGTAATAAAAAAGAACTTTCAGAGAGTAATTCCTACAGTGAATGGAATATACCTATAACTACCAGACTATAGAAAGCGAACATTTAATAAGTGAAATAAAAAATAACTTATTCTTTATGAATAAAGAATGAAAGAATACAACTATCGAGTAAATGAAATTAAAGGCCAGAATAAAGTGCGTAAACAAGTGGTGCAAAGGTGAGAAACAATGCCAGAAATGGGCAAAATAATAATCATTAAGGAAAGGGGATTTACCTTGAGTCACTCTTTTACTAATTATTATCTTAGTCTTCAGCATCTCATCAATAAAACAGATAGACAAACCTCATTAATTAAATCAATTCCTTTTGCTCAAAAAAACTTGAAACTATTATTGCACGGTCCTCGGCTGACCAAATTCTGGTTTGTCGTCTTTTATATTCCCGTCCGTATCAAGTCCGTGAAATAAAGCGCTCCTCTGGCCCAAGCCTTACTACTTTAGACAATATTCTTCTGCATTGTGACTTCAGCCTAATATGTGTAATAAAAAAGGTCTTTGTTTACTTATCTGAACATAGTTTTAATTTGTAGCAAGGGATATTTAGTAAAATTTTCGTTTCATTATTCATTCAAGATATAATTAGAATGTGTGTTTGAAAATGTTCGTTAGTTAAAAAAAGTTATATTCGTGGATAAGGAGTTAGTACAGTATCCCCATGGCTTCTTTGGTGCTGACTGACAGCTGACGGCTTTGAAAAGTTACCAGACCAAATTATGTATCCCTACGCCGAACCATATGATCTGCAAGAACATGTGTTTAGCAGCTGTCAATTTTGACAGTCAAAATTTAGGTATATACCTAAATGTTGACAGTCAGAAGTCAGCTGTGAGCTGTCAGTCAGCACCAAAAGGCCATGGGGCTACTGTATGTCCGACAACAGTTTAGAAAACCATGGTATGTTTACACAGGGCTCGATCAAAAAACATCTAAGCGCTAGTGTTGTATGAATAGTACTAGGCTTATTTCCCTCAGCTTTTTTAGTTTGTAAGTGATACTTTGATATAATAAGTGTGTTCAGAAAGTGAAGATAAAATAATTCAATTAAAATATTATAGACTTTATTTAGTTTCTTTTAACATTCAACCCACTAGCTTTAAAAGTAACTTTGAGGGGATGTCAAAATAAATTGTCCTTTTTTATGTATATTTTTTATTTTAACATCTGCCGCCAACGGAAGTGTTGGTTGACACTTTAGACTTCACGTCTCCGCTCTGGTTGACAGCCGCCTTCAAGTAATACTGTCCTGATGGCCCGAAGATGACCTCTTTTTTCAACTCGAAGGGTGGAGAGGTGCGGGAGATGTCACAACATGCGACAGGGAACGTTTTCAATTATCTTGTACAAACAAGGCCTTCTTCCGTCATTGTTACGGTAGTCATAAGATGACAAGACCTCTTCTCGACTCCCAAACAGCCGTCGATACCTCTTTGGAGTAGGATGAGGAGGGACATGATTAAACTAAACAATCCTGGGCATGACATTTGGGGACTACCCTCACTGGCAGTCACACAGTATAGGCATCAAGCCTGTCGGAAATGGGGAGATAAAAGTTTGAATATATTAGGTGTTTTTACTCATGTAATTTATAACTATAGTTTTTACATACCCTTTCCACGCTAATACATTATTATTAGCACCGCGTCTTACTACCCGTTCGGGTAATACGCACTTACGCTAATGTGTAATGGTAGGGTGATTGTGAGAGGAAATGGAGGACCTACAGCTTAACGTGGAATCCGAACCACGGTGGAGGCCTGGCATTCCCCACATTCACAAGATGTCTTGTCAGAGGTGAAGGAAGGATTTGGTAAACAGATAAATCTGTGCCGGGACCTGGGATTGAACCCCGGCCGCCAGCACAGAAGTCCGACACCTTACCCCTAGACCGCCAGGTCACCCACGCTAATACAGTTGCACTTCAAGCTATAATCATTAACTATAGTAGCCCCATGGCTTCTTTGGTGCTGACTGACAGCTTTAAATATTTACCAGACCAAATTACGTATCCCTACGTGGAACCAGATGATCTGCAAAGACATGTGTTTAGCAGCTGTCATTTTTGACAGTCAAAAATTAGGTATATACCTAAATGTTGACTGTCAGAAGTCAGCTGTGAGCTGTTGGTCAGCACCAAAGAAGCCATGGGGATACTGTATTTATATATTAAACAATACTTTTTATTTTCACGCGTTCCGTTCGTGGTCGAGCAAGTAACATAAAATTTAGATACATGCGCTAAGCGTACTGCCCCTGGATGGGGAATGATAAAGACAGGTGCTGTCCCTGCAGTCACCCAGACAAAGTCATGAGCTCAAGGGTGGCTGGCGGGTCAAATTTGAAAATACTAATGTTTCTCATTGGAGCCAGTGAGGTGATCCATGAATTAATTTCAAGCCGTTTGATTGAAGCCGACATCAGGTTTCCGATTTCGAAAATTTGTTTTCGTGGTTTTCTGGGGTTTTACTTTCTTATATAAATACATTTATTTAATCTGGACATTTTTATAATTCTAGTTTATAATGGATCTTGTGGTTTTATGTGCCCTTGAACAAAATAAGGCTGGCCTTACAGTACTGTGTATCTCTGAATATACCTGGATCCACATACGAAACGGTTTGATAGCTTTTGTTTGGACTTTATCTAAATATTAGATGGTCATACCTCGAAGCTAAATCGTGATTATGACTCTACCTCTAGAGTTAAAGTTAGTATACTGATATTTATTTTTGAAAATTTTAAATCGTTTGTAAAACGTCTTTAACTAATTTGATTTAAAATTGGTATCTGGTTAGGGTTTTACATAATAAATAACACTGAATAGTGTTTTTTTTAGAGGAAAATTGATTTGAGGGTAGCTTTATAATAATTTATTTTGGAAATATGAGCTTGTTCTAAAATAGATCTAAAGACTTTTTTTCAAAATTGGCATATAGGCGGTGTTTTTACGTGATAATAACACTGTACACTAATTTTCCGGTGACGAAAATCATACTTTTTACTTTATTGCAGGTAGGTAAAGTATTGTGATCGTCAAAAAAAAAAAATCTCACTTGAGATTTTGATGAATCTCGACGTTTCTTGACCCCCTGAATCAGAAAAAGTGGTTTTTGAATTTCTTTTTGTCTGTCTGTACTTCCAACTAGAGCCTAAACTATTTTACCGATCGGGTTAAAACTTGGTATCTAGGGTTTTCATAGGGCTGCCTTTAGGTTTTTGGAATTGGATATCTAACCCTAAAATTAAGGGTAGCTTACTAAAAGGCAAAAAGAGAAAAAAGTCAATTTTTTCAAAATCAGCTCTAAAGATTTTGATTAAATTTCATTTCAAAACATACATCTATAAATATTCCAAATAAAATGGCTACTCTCAATATTTCGGAATGATTACTTTAATGGCTGATGAGTTAATTCTCATTTGTTATCATATCTCCGAAACTATTTCAGGTATGAAATTACTTATCATTGAAAATATGTATATCTATTTATTATACAAATATTTTATTCGAAACCTATTTTTATAAAACCAATAACATTCAAGCTATACGCAAATATATATATTTTAACTTTTCAAACACTAAAGGTAAATTATTGCGACCGTAAAAAAAGAACCTAACCCGAAATGTTGATGAATGTCGATGTCTCATTACACCCCGAATCCTAAAACGTGGTCTTTGCAATTCCATCTTTCTGTGTGTCTTTTTAATTCCAAAATTAAGAGCATTTTAATAAAAAGCTAAAAGAGAAAAAAACAACTTTTCTCAAAATTGGCTTTAACGATTTTGATTAAAATTCGTATCTAGACGTTGATTAAGACTATAAATAAACTTGCTATTTTCATTTTCCCATGAAATTTACTTTTAGGTTACTTTACAGAAAACAAATTTCCGTATTTCCGCAATTATTTGAGATAATAAATAACTTATCATTGGAAAATTGTAGTACTATTAAAAATAAAAAACTTTTATTAACTTTTACAAAAGCAAAATGTTATATCTCCGCAACTATTTGACATACTAAATAACTTATAATTGTAAAATTTTAGTAATATTAAAAATAAAATTCTTTTATTCAAATATATGTTTATAAAACTAATAATTTCGGGGATATTGGCAAATATATTAATACAATTTTGCGAATTCTAGTTGTGAAGAGATACTACTCAAGTTTAAATGCAATAAATCTCTAAATGCCATAGAGTAAGCAAATAATTAAGTTTTTCAAAACTATGATATTTTTTCTTTAACCTCTTAGGGAATATTTTTATTCAGCACAGGGGTGAATCCAAGAATTTCGAGAGGGGGGAGGGACGCGGGGGCTCCCATTGGGATCGAGTCGGGGAGAGGGGGTGGGAGGCACCTCAATAAATTTTGACATAAAAATACTTCAAAATTTTAGAGTAAATCCTTAAGTAATTTTTCAGTGTAACGTTAAGCTTGAGAATACTCCTCTAATGAAAGGAATAACTTTAAATTTGCAATTAGTATTGAAATCTATTATAAGCAAATAATAGTTTTTAAGCTATTCAATCAATTAGACAAAATAGATGGAATTATTCAGATTTCGAACAATCGAACTTTAACTCCACTCCATAGTATAGCTAGTTATTTCCCATTTTAAATCGATATTTTACCACCAATACTTACACGTTATGTGTGTGCTATTATTCAAAGAGTTTGTTCAAACACGCTAATTAAAAATAAATTATTTTAAAGACCTTTATTTATTGTTAATCATTGAAACAGTAATAATACAAATTATAACATAAATTTAAACCTAAACAAGGTTTGTGCAACAAGGTGAGAGGCGCGCAACTTAAATCTGGGTTATATCATTAATGCCTATTTTCATCACTTTAATACTTAATGTGGTTGTCGTAAGTATTTATAGTAAATACCGTATGTTAATCATTTACTAACATTACCTATAACAATTTAAAAAACGAGATTTGAGGGAATGAGATAATATTACGTGACAATAAAACTATTAGTAACTTTAACATTGATTTAATTGGTTTAATTTCTTTAAGTAGGGCGCGCAACCCCCATACCTCCGTCTTGGATCGACCCCTGGTACAGAAATTATCTATCTCTCTCATTTAAGACTCAATAGTCAATAATTATCTATTTTATTGAGCAAAATTTATAAAAGAGAAATTTAGTAACAATGTGATAACCTTAAGATGTGCATCCCCTATTAAAATGCCGAAAATTTAATTGAAGTTAACATTTTAATACCAAGTGTTAACCCTTGGAGACCCAATATCGATATTTTTCTATTAGTCCAAATATACAAATGAAGACGTTAATTTTAAAAACTAGAATTAAAAAATTTAAAAACATGAGTCAACAAGTGTTTTGCGTATGTATATTGCAATTTGTTCTCGGATTCACAAGTGTATATCAAAATACGATTTTTGAGTAAAAATCTCCATTTTTAATCAATAGATCGAAAAAGCCCGTGTGGAGTTCCATACAATTTTTTTTAGTTTGAGCTTCATAATGCTATATGAGAAAGTATGTACGATTGTCTTTCATTAATGTAGTGTGTGTGTGTGTTTTGTGCCTCTTACTTCCTGTTTGGACTGCCCTCTAATAGTTTACTTTCCGGCTTATGGGGGCACGACGCTCCCATTGGCTTAGTCGGCGTCTTAACGTTATAATCAAATGCAAATAATATTATAATGTATTTATCTGATTACCAAACCCTTCCTTCACCTCTGACAAGACATCTTGTGAATGTGGGGAATGCCAGGCCTCCACCGTGGTTCGGATTCCACGTTAAACTGTAGGTCCTCTATTTCATCTCACAATCACCCTACCATTACACATTAGCGTAAGTGCGTATAACCCGAACGGGTAGTAAGACGCGGTGCTAATAATAATACTGTGGGCTATGTACAAAGCTGACAAAACATTTTAAACAGTTGGATCGCGGTGTTAACTGGTTGGACCAAACTTGTATAGATCACGATATTGCCTACCCCATAGAGACATATCTGGCTGGTTGTTATAGCGAAGATCGAAAACTTAACTAGATTGCTTGGAAACGTGTACTTGCACCTGATTCAAAGTTGTTTAAGAAAGCGAATGCCTGGGTTGTAGCAAGCGCTAATAAAGCCACATTCAAGATGGGTATTTTGCTAATAAAAGTACGTAGACTTATTACTACCACTCATTTTACAAAGTAGAGGAAGAATAAAAAGGGACGGTAACACAATAAGATAGATTTTTCTCCAGAAAATATTAAATAGTCTGCTAAGCTCAAATTTTCCTTGTAAAATCGTCTTAAGTCTAGCTAAAATCGTATTTGCCTCGAAAAATGCCTTAGAGTAGAATAATTTTGTATTTCCCTTGGAAAATGTTCTGTCCTTGGTGGGTAGAACAATAAAAAATAATTTTAATAGGAAAATTGTGTATACAGTCAGCTGATATTGTATTTCCTGATCTAGAGTTAGATCTTAACACCAAAGTTTCTCTGGAAAATGGATATAAGCTTTTCTGAAATGCGTATGCAATTGAGAAAAAATATCTTTATATCAAAGAGATTTCCACATGATATTAATGAATAAAGAAGAGATTGTATATTGTATTTTTTTAAGCAAGATTTTTTTTTCTTGTAACGTTTGTGAAAATAACGGGTATTGAATTGAGATAGTAGACATTAAGCGCAATATAATTCTCGATAAATTAGCCAAAGCTGGGATGAAATCAGACCCGTCCCACATGTTTTTTGGACCGGTTTAATCGTTCTGGCTTATCAGACGTTAGGGGAAGGTGAGCTGACCGAGTTCGTTTAGCCAGTCTTACGGGTAGGAGGGGATCGTGTATACCAGATTGGGTTCGTTTCTTATAACTCGTTTGGAATCGTGTTGCGAAGGGTAGTTACTGTCATGTTCTGGACGCCTGAGCACAGCATCGGGAACAGGTTACAGTCTGATCTGGGACCCATCACAGGCTAAATTTTCATCAGATAGTAATGTCACGACACCGGCTCTGTTTTTGGCGTGGTACAATCTACGGCCTCTGATTGGTGCATACGGATCCCCCATACGTTACACGTCTGCATTTGATTATGACGTTACAACTCCAACTAAGCCAATAATAGCGTCTTGCCCCCGTAAGCCTAAATTTATCCTACTCCCTTTACCTAATTCTAACTAATTTTCAGTTGATTGAATTTTAAGAAATACACTTTAAGCTCTGCCTTAAATCTACTGTGATACTGTAATGCCTTGCTCCTACTCTCAACGTGCCAGATTATGTGTCAAACTTGGGGCCCTCAAATTGTGGGGGAAGGGATAGTAGAGCTGATAACTCCCCTCACCCCCTCCTATCTGTACCTTGTCACCCCCCACATAATAGGTCATCACTGATGATTACGATTCAACAAGCGGAAATTATGTTACCCATGTCTCTAAATTACTCCCCGTCCCCCGCTCCACCTAATTGTATCCACATTACCCTTGACATATATTATATGTTGTGACCTGGATATTATAAGTTCAACCCACAGTTAGTAGTATTAGTATTAATAATATTGATTTGATTGGGGTTGAATTCACTATTTTACGAATTAATCCTATAAAACGCGATAGACACAGTGTACCAGCTCTACTACATTAACTAATAAGGTGCTATAGAAAATAGAAATAATAACTAAATACCAACATTTGTAACTATAAATGATTAATTATAACATTTTAATAGCAGGATTTTAAAGAATACAAACTTTTTTGCTGATAACAATGATAACTTATTACTATATTATTATTTTATATGTGTTAATAATATCTATCAAAAGTGACAGTTTTAAATCACGTGCCTCGATTTATGAATACGTGAAAGTAGATCTAGTTGTATCTAAGGCTCTTCCTATGGAAATTGAATTATATTCATTGTGAAACTGGGGAGAATAGCAAACTTAGTTTGACGGGCTACATTAACTATGGTGCAGTTTATATGTATACATACATTTTTAGCGTATCACATTACTGACCGGGAGGAACAAACACGACTCACGAAATCGAGTTGGGTCGCCTGTATGTCGACTATTTGTCGCTCTTGTTGCACAAAGCTTTGCCTAGGCCACACCCACGGAGGTTGTCTACACTTCGTACTCGCAATGAGATTATGTGATGATTGTAAATATGGAGGTGTGTGCCAGTGGGAGTGTTCTTCTCAACTTAAGACTAACTAACCAATCATTGGTAACCGTTAGGATAATTCTCCTTAAGAGAGAAATATCCACGGTAGCAGCTGGGAATCGGTCCCGGGACCTCTTGGTTCGTAGCAAGGTGCACTCGACACTACACCACGGGGCAGGATAACTTATACAGTAAGACAAAGCCATTCTCTTACCAATAGGATCCCAAATTTTTTACACTGAAGGAGCTCATAAAAGATACATGCTGGAGCCCTCATAAAATTGTTATATTAATATAATGAGCATTCAATAACGACAGTTAACTTTAACAAGCATAAAAGTTTAAATCAAACGGGAAACATCAAAGGTTTTGGCTGCCCCTTTGGAAAATGCCCTTTATTCAGGTTTAAAAAAAAATCAATACTAACTATTAATGATGCTATTTTATGATGTGTAACAACGAACAAATAACGAATATTCCAAAATTGTTTTATGGCGCTTTATAAAACTACGGTAGAGCCCAGTTTTAAAAACGCTGCTCTAACCGATAAAGGTTGTGTTAGCTTTCAAGGTTAACGGAATGCACATCTACTTAAGTGGTAAACTATTATATGGAGTCTGGTTGTTTGTCTTATAATTGTTTTAGACTAAACCGCCTAAGGTGGATTAATAAACAGAATTACATAGTGAAGAACTTCATGACTTATACACGTCCCCAAACATATTAAGGATAATAAAGGCACGCATGATGAGATGGGATAGTGATGTGATGGGTGATGGTAGGCATGTACACAGCATTGGAGTTAGTAAACCTGAATATATTATTACCATGTCTTACTACCCGTCCGGGCTATAAGCCTATTTACTAATTACTCTAATGTGTTAGGGATTAGGAAGTTTGAATTTAGATTAAGTTTACCCGCATTCTCTTAGAGTTCTAATGGAAAACTATTTAGAAAAAATCACCCTCAGTACACCGACTGGGGTTGAGCCCCAATTTCCCCATCTTCAGTAGTCTAGTCTTTTGCGAGTGTAGCACCCTATGCCTTGCGGGGACCGAAGTGGATCAAAATATATAAAACCCCTTGGCAGACTAAGATGTCAATAAGAGGGTAGTATGAAAATATATTTGAAGGAGGTTGGGTGTCAGGTAAGGTGATGGATGAAATTGTCTCAGGATAGGATTGAATGGCGGCCTACATTCTGGCGGCTATGAACGTTCTAGTTCCTTAACATACATCCATAAATACCACTGAAGATATGTTTAAGTGAAAGCACAAATTTTGGCGGAAATGATATATATATAGTATGAAAGTATATATAAATATAAAGTATAGATTATATATATATAAAGTATGAGAGTATATATATATATATACTTTTTTTTGGCACATCTTTACTACCAGTTTCGGCTATATGCATGTATTTTTAATTTTTATTATTATTAAAGATAATTTAGAGGCTGAAGCATAACATATATTTTATGTTAACTTCAGCAAGATCTGTGAGTTTTAGTGAGGGACGTACTGGAGCGTCACTTGTTTTCACTTTATGAAATAAGGTTACTATACTTTTTTTTTAGTATTTAGATTCTTAAAAACTAGCGGTAATGAACAGGACAAACATAAAATATCTCCTCAAACTGAGTTTCGATGACATTGAAAGCGATCTTGGCTGATTTCTTTCTAACAAAGAAAATCGTCCAAGGAGACGTGGTGAGGGCTGCAAGAATCCCTTGCAGCAGCCATTGAGAAACACTTGCGATCATATCATTTACAGATTGAACGTATGTTAAACGCTCGTAATCGTACCATTTACAGATTGTACGTGTGTTATATGCTCGTAATCGTACCATTTACAGATTGGACGTATGTTAAACGCTCGTAATCGTACCATTTACAGATTGTACGTGTGTTATATGCTCGTAATCGTACCATTTACAGATTGGACGTGTGTTAGACGCTCGTAATCGTACCATTTACAGATTGTACGTGTGTTATATGCTCGTAATCGTACCATTTACAGATTGTACGTGTGTTATATGCTCGTAATCGTACCATTTACAGATTGTACGTGTGTTAGACGCTCGTAATCGTACAATTTACAAATTGTACGTGTGTTATATGCTCGTAATCGTACAATTTACAGATTGTACGTGTGTTAGACGCTCGTAATCGTACCATTTACAGATTGTAGGTGACCTGGTGGTCTAGGGGTTAAGGTGTTAGACTTCTATTCTGGCGGCCGGGGTTTCAATCCTCGGTCCCGGCAAAGATTTATCTGATTACCAAACCCTTCCTTCACCTCTGACAAGACATATTGTGAATGTGGGGAAGACCAGGCCTCCACCGTGGTTCGGATTCCACGTTAAACTGTAGGTCCTTCAATTCATCTCAAAATCACCCTACCATTACACATTAGCGTAAGTGCTTATAACCCGAACGGGTAGTAAGACGCGGTGCTCTAATAATAATAATACAGATTGTACGTGTGTTAGACGCTCGTAATCGTACCATTTACAGATTGTACGTGTGTTAGACGCTTGTAATCGTACAATTTACAGATTGTACGTGTGTTAGACGCTCGTAATCGTACCATTTACAGATTGTACGTGTGTTAGACACTCCTAATCGTACCATTTGCAGATTGGACGTGTGTTAGACGCTTGTAATCGTACAATTTACAGATTGGACGTGTGTTAGACGCCTTCGATCATAACATCAAACAGATTGGACGTGTTAGACCCTCTCGATCATACCATCATACAGATTGGACGTGACTTAGACCCTCTCGATCATAACATCAAACAGATTGGGAGTGTATTAGACGATCTCGATCATACCATCATACAGATTGGACGTGACTTAGACCCTCTCGATCATACCATCATACAGATTTGACGTGCCTTAGACGCTCGTGATCATACCATCATACAGATTGGACGTGTGTTAGACGCTCGTGATCATATTATCATACAGATTGGACGTGTGTTAGACGCTCGTGATCATACCATCATACAGATTGGACGTGTGTTAGACGCTCGTGATCATATTATCATACAGATTGGATGTGTGTTAGACGCTCGCGATCATACCATCATACATATTGGAAGTGTGTTAGACGCTCGTGATCATACCATCATACAGATTGGACGTGTGTTAGACGCTCGTGATCATATTATCATACAGATTGGACGTGTTAGACGGTCGCGGTCAACAAATGATTCTACGTTTGTCTTAAGAAATAGTTTATAATAACACCAAGAAATAACAAACGGGATAACTTTATATTTATTATATATATATATATATATAATCTTCACAACTTATTCTGGGCATCTTCAGACTTAACGCACTGGAACTTTTCATTACACTTTTAATAAATATACTAATTTAAGATTGAATGGATAGCTTTAGTTTAATTTAAAGTAGTTGCTGCAGCCTAAATTAAACCGGTTGACTGGGATATTTCCCAGTGTCCCGACGGCCCAGTTTACCCCTGGTGCTGGCTAACATTCACAATGCCTATAGCAGGCTAGCACTGAAAAGTACACATGTACAAATAATTACTTAAGAAAACAAAAAAAACTAAATAAAACTTTAAAAAAGTAAATCAAGTCTAAAAAACTATGTAGTGGAGAAACGTAACTAAAAAAATAAAATATTTCCACTATTTAAGTAAAACCCAATAAAGTTAAATTGAGGAGAATATAAAACTAAACATATTGGTCATAAGGAAGTTACTTAAATAACTCTGTAAGTTTGGCTCTTTTATTGTGATACAACTCAAATTCGGCAGATCTAGTGTTTACGCCACGGATACTACGGCCAAGAGGGCTGAGCTTGTAAAGGACAAGAGAGCTGAGCTTATAACAATTACTGAAAAAAGATTCTTAATTTCGAGAGGTCCAAGAAGGGACATGAATACCAGCATGCATGTTTGAACTAGATCTGGGATAGTAGTGCTTATTCCTCGGCAAAGTCCGCTGGGAGCTACATCGTGTTTTCTCATTATATTACCTTGAGAATGCTACCGCAATATCTTACAAATCACCTTTCTCTTTTTCACAGACATAGGATAAAGTCGCTGATAGAGAGTGCTGTTATTGAAGCGTTCTTTTACCCTTTCCATACTAAACAATAAACATCCTATACCTTAGTTCATTCGACAACATATATATCTACTCAGTAAAGGTCCTTGGGTCAATTCCCGACATTGCTGAATAATTTATCACTGAGGACATTAAGGTTTGCCCTTTCACAGTGATGAATTAATGGTCGGGAAACTGGGTGCTATGTTTGTTCTGGAGTTGAATTAGTTTATAAGTCGTGTGCTGATATAATTATCTGGTTCATAAAGTCAATGTTAAAATATCCCTAACGGTAGTAATTTATCGTTTCAATAGGAAAGTTTTGCTAATTTTCTTATAAAATTCATTCATAGCAAGTGCGTTTCACAACTGCTGCAATGACCATTACTACTCTTGATAATAACCAAGGCCCGGATTTTGATTACTCAAAAATGATTAAAAAAACACTTTAAAATGACATAATAATTTTAAAAATGACTTCAAATTTTCAAAAACTAACTTAAAATATGAACAAAGAGTCGTAATAAATGCACACGACTGAATCAAATACGTACTTGATAAAACTAGAAAATGCATATTCACTTAAAAGCCTTTTGACAACCAAACTCTCACATTCTGCTAAATATAATAATAATTTACAAATATATTCTTCAGAAGTAGGCAAAAAGGATACAAAGTTCATCTACTAAGTTACTTTCTCATTCCGACAATTGTGTTTTGAAAAAAATTATGAATTTATAAAATATCAATTGTAACATTCTTATACAACACAAATACCTAAAAAGACTCGAAAATGCCTACAAATGATTCGAAAATTTTCAAAATTATACTCCCCTCATATTAGTGTAAATATGTAGCAATCCCAAACTGGTAGTAATACTCGGTGCACACATAAAAAAAAATCACCAACAAATGCGTTGAAATAGCAGTCCGTCGAGACTTTGCCATTCTGTATTTTCGTTTTTGTCTGTGTGGAGGATCAGAGGATTGTATCGACGTTTTAGGTGGCAAGGTGAGCATGAGGGTACACACAGGTGACCAATCGTAGTGCCTGACGACCTGCATTCACGATGTTGACTGATGGCGTTGATGATTAATCGTATATGCCTTCCCGGACACTGGTATTTCTACGCCAAATTATTTAATTTTATTGGTTGATTGAATGTTATTGATTTGTGTTGATATGTCTCCGTCTAAATCAGCTCACTTTGAAGCCATCGCACAAACCTGGATAACCTCGTCAGTGGTCAAGATCCACACATCTTTGAGCTTCAGACTTAGTAGACCTATTAAAATTATTTATTTCCAACTCCTATTAACATTTAAAAAATAAATTTTGATTGGTCGACATTAACAAATGTGTTTTTCCCAGTTGTCAAATTTTACACACTTTATCAAAAAATGATAACTATAGCACATATCTCTTGGCGTATGCATACATGAAACAAAATATTGTAACTAATTAGCCGGTCACATACTTATTTATCCATGGTTATTTGACTATTCTTGGGGTAAAGTGCTCATCTTAGGACCCGATGTTCGTGGTTTCAAACCCGTCTGGGGTTGAAGGATTATTCTTGAGTGGTAAAAATCCGCAGAACAGCTTCCTTCATAATAGAAGTAAAGATTTTGGTCCCATGTCGATTGTGGCATAAAAAAAGAACCCTGGAAATCATGTGAAAATACCTTTCCAAGCAAAATTAGTAAGCCGTTTCGCTCTCGCTTATAGACATTCTCGTAAGTTGGTATAATCTGTCGGCTCAGAAAATGCACGTTAAATACCTCAAATAAACAAATGAGTTTAAGCCAAATAAACACACGACTTACACATCTAGTTGAACTAAGGCTACCTATTTACTTCAAACATCCAGTCCTAATGCCAGGATTTAACTTTTTAGTAGGACAAAAGCCTACACAACTACTAACTCCCTTTTGACCCTATCTGGCCATATCTCTGCCACTCAAATTCTAGCTCTAAAATTCTCTTCCCTCTCTCTCGCAATCCATTGCTCTTATTTTTTATTTCTCTCTTTCTAACTCTTTATTTGAATACCCACTTTTTCATATATATTCGTATATTTATTTAATTGAAGTACACCAACATTATTTATTCACAATACAATCATCTACTGGCTAGTGACGCAATCACTCAAGATTAAATGGAACAGATCAAAACCTATGCATATTATTAAAATAACCTCACTGTCATAAATTAAAGTGCGAACTTCGGGGCAAAGAAGCTTAGAAGTTGGTTCATGGTTGCGTAACAGATCCAGTAAAAACGGCTTTGTTCTAAAATATTAAATTCCAGCTGTAAAAAGCTGTGAACTGGTTGGCTAAAATATTTCGAAGATCTCTCCTTGCCTCCCTTGCCCTTTGTCATGAACCTGTAATAAGCTCATCTGACTACTAGGCCACTATAGTCCATTCGCCATAAGAGTAGTTGTAACTGACAGCTAGGGAAAGTTTTCAGATTTACCCTCATGTATTCCTTCGCCAAACCATAGGACTTGCAAGACCATATGATGTTGATTTGCTGTTCCTTTTGGTAGTCAAGACTTTCACAACAAACACACAATATGTTTTTAATTATGCTTTTCTTGTAACCATTTTTACATCTTCTACTGTCAGCTACCTCCTCTCATATGGGGAATTGACTGTAGGACATACATCCTTTCCATCTTTTTTTTTTCCACTTCTCGTAACGTAGCACTTAATAGGGAGGTCACTTTGCTCCAGCACGGGG
>CABFOV010000577.1:96312-116097 GCA_902141375.1 Timema poppense | reverse complement strand
TATATATATATATATATATAAGGTTATAAGCAAATAATATTAGGATCGGTAACGGAAAGCAGTAGCTTACGACAGATTAGCACAATTTGCTGAAGACTGTAGATCAGAAGCCGAATTGCGAGACAGTGAAAAATAAAATAAATAATCTGCATAGCTATTTTAGGAAAGAATGTAAGAAAGTTACTGCGACAAGATCAAAGTAGAACTGTGATAGTATGACAGGTAAACCTAAATAGTGTAGGGGCATAAGACTTGTCAGGTAAGACCGGACAGGTCATACCAGACAAGCGTCACCGTACGGTGAATATCTACGTTTAGGGCCGGCTTAAAATATGATGTATTAATAAATTTAACATATTTAAACTTCATTAAATGCACTATCCTAAAAATCTCAACAATTTGAATATTTGTGTGACTCTCCTCCATGGATTATTTAATACGAAAACGAGGAAGAACAGTGGTAAAAGTTGAATTAGAAATACCTTATTTGTTGATGTGAAACAATAAATCTTAGGGCGGGTTTCATATTCGGACTTAATATGCCTCGTGAGGTGCTATACTGAATACAGGACGATACCTACTTAGACCAAAATGCAAAACTAGCCTATTCCATTCGAGATTAGGTACGTGTTGTCCTACATTAAATGTAAATTTTATTATAGCCTCACTTGAGGCGTGCTAAATCTGATTGTGGAACTGCCCCCCTAAATGTGCTCCTACCTTTAGTGTTGAAGTGGCGTACCAAGTGGAGTGCACACAGTTACACACTTTATCCCCGGACCTGTTTCTTTTATAATTCACGTTTTCACTCGAGTTTAATTAAAAGAGAGCGGCCGGGTTATTGCCACCACCATGCCGAATAATTTTGGCTGCAGACGGGCCCTCGGAGTAATTATGGCCGATGACGATTGCATGTGGGGAAAACATCACCGTCGTTTGGGTTCATAGTTTCAGCGAAAATTAATTCTCTCTTGTGTGTGTTTGTGTTTTGCGTAGGTCTGCTTCCGCCTCATTCGCGTGAATGTGGAATTAGTACAATCCACGCACCCCTGTATATTACTGAACGAGTACCTATATATTTGTATATTAACGTGGTGTTCACGCGGTCTAAGATAAGCAATAAAGTGGATGGCCGTTTTTGGGGACGGGGGTTCATACATCGGCTGGGTGAACTGGGAGTGATTTCTGAAATTAATTTATCACTGTGCTTTTCCCATCCTCTCTCCACGCTAATGTGGATGAACTTCTTCTAAACAGCACTCTTCATCTCTATCCCTTGTATTAATATTTTTGTTTACGTATGTAAATGTCATATTAGGCCTACTTCGACATATACGCATAAATGTGCTCACATTTGTGAGTGAGAAACTATTAAATGACATTCACCTGGTCGGGAATTGAACGAGGTCCTTCACTTCACTGGAAAAGCAGACAGAAAGTAGTGACATCTGTGTGTGCATCACTACCCGTGTGGTTTTTAAATTCTTGAAATGGCGCTATCCTAGGTAGATCATGACTCTTGTTACGGTCCTAGCAACACAAACCCGGTATTTAACTATGGGCTTGACAGTCATCATTTTAAGCCCGTTACTTTTTGTGTCTTGTATTGAACATAAAGTGCAGTTTCCACTATGTACAAGAGTACCGAGGTAAATACACGAAGTCCATGTGCTATATTGCGTTTTCAGCGTCAAATAAATGAGTTTGGCTAAAGTATCCTCCTTGGTAAATAACCACGTAGCTGCCATGTTTTATCTCTGTTTTTACTGTCGTCATATCCTGTTGTTTCTACTTTGGTGCCAAGAACACCCGTGTTGATGATAGTGGCTTTCATTTGAAAGAATACTTCAACTTCCTTCGCGATTTTTCCTTCTTACATTTCCTTTCGAGTTTTTAGATCATTTCCTTTTCTTTTTTGCTGCATTCATACTTTCCTACGGCCATTATTTACTTCGTTCATTAAATAATTTCCTCCGGACAGCTTTGATTAAAATTCTATCAGCCTTAGGAAACTTTGGGTTGTAGTGTTGTTTTGTGCTCAAATGGTTTGAATGGGTTTTATTTTGTGTTTCATTATGAATAGTGTAGGGAAAGAAACAACAAATAGATTTTTCTTTTCAAAGGGAATTTTTTGTTTGTTTAATCTAGTTCTCAGTTATTGGTGGGAATTTGTCAACAAAAGGATGTTATTTATTGTGGCATAAGCAGATGTCAATAAAATAAAATACATAGATTAATAATTCGTTTAATTGTCATATCTGTCTGTGCCACATATAATATAGAACATCATTTTGTTGACATATTTTTGACATAAGCACAATGTGCTCATAAACTTACATATAGTGATAATTCTAATAATTTTATTTATTAACGATGTACAAGAGGTCCATGGGTCTTGTAATTCTGATAGTAAGGAAGAAAAATATACGGCAAGTCTCAGCTATTTCACAATATTTTAATAACTATTAAAAAATTTAAATCCAAGCAATTTTTAACTTTCTAAAATATAATACAAAATATAGTACGTATAGAAAATCTTAGGACTGCCGTATTGAAAAAAAAATCTATACGTTTGACCTTCACTCCTAAAAAGCTGCTTTTGGCATGCCAGTCGATTCAATGATACAAATGCACAAGTTCGAATTTAAGGGGGGAGGGGCACAGGGGCCATGTGCCCCCTACCTCAGGTTGATTATTTGATTTCTTTTTTTAGACTAATGGAGAGTGAGGGCTGTGGCGGCGACCAATGAGGCTTAATACTAATTTCTGGGTGTGGAAGTACAGGGTGGCTACTTGTGGGGGTGAAGCTGGGCTTAAACCCATCATGGGTGAATGGACGAGTCGTGGAAGTAATGGGAACTGCTTAGCTTACTCAAAACATTATTTCTATTTAGCGTCTTATTGATAAGTTGTGGGAGAGTAGGGATGGGAAATGGGTAATGGGCACTGGTCAAGGCAATTGGCAAGAAATACACGTGTTAAGGTGGGATTTAAATGCCGTTCACTCGAACACTTTAAATTATAGCCTGGTGAATGGTCAGAAAGCTTGTATTCACTCATCTACCCTCTACTATCCACCTCCTATTTCTCGTCTTCCTCTCACAATAGGCAACAACAACCCAATCACAGAATATCTCAAGCACTGTTGCCACCTTGCAGACCATTCAGACACGAAAAAAGAGTGTGTTGAACTTTGTGAATATTTTAATTTTCAGCGTTTGGAAAAAAATTACTATATATCAGCGCGTCTTATTACTCAAATGAGGTAGGGATGAGGAAGGAAGCATTTTAGAGGTAGTTTACATGCATTTGCATGGAAGGAAATCGGGAAACAATTAAGGAAAAACCTATTCTCTGTAGCCCTGATTGGAATTTGAACCCCTAACTCCCTGTCATCAGTAAGCAAGACTAACATGAGAGTGACGCCTAGACCAATCGGCCAATGAAGCGGAATTTTCGACGTTTGATATGACATATTAAACCCCAAACTGTGCATCTTTGTTAGATAAAATAACCAACTTAATTAGTTGATTAATATTTTAGCGTCACGTCTTACTAACTATTCAGGTTGTATACCTTTGTACTAATTACACTAATGGGTTAGGGATTGAGAAGGATTAATTGAGAGGAAACGCACCCACATTTGCATGGAGGGAGAGTGAATACCCAGCCCTAGATTAGCGCGTTAGACGACGCGTGCACCGAAACGGGTAGTTAAATGTTGAATAATGAATACTAGCCAAATGGATAATAAGATGTGATTTAAAAAAAGTAGAATATAATACATGCAACAAATAAATGAAAACATTTTGTACAAATACACAATATAGTTTTTAACTTTTCTTTTGACATCACATGCGTTGAATATATTAAAAGGGAGTTTCTTTAATGAAACCTTTTTAGGTTATCAAATGGTCTAGGTGTCACTCTCGCAATAGACTATAGACTCCTGATAACAAGAAGATCAAGGTACGAATCCTGGTTGGATGTATTGAGGTTGTGTTTTTCCTAAATTGTTTAACACCCCCACTCCCCCCTCCAAAAATGCAGAAACACTCCCTCTAAATTCATCTTTCCTCATTCCTACCAGTACACTCAAATGTTTTTACATTGGATGTATCTGTGTTCCTCCCCTCTCCCACCCCTCTACAATTAATAAATTCTTGCTTGTAACCCACCTACTATCATCGGTTCTCTGTAGATCTCTTGGTTCATCTGTCATACTGCCTACAAAAAGAGAACAATTTAATATAACGAGACTGCTATCAATGTCCTTCTATGATGCTCTTAGTTCATGAGTCCGATCCTCTACAAAATGTGAATGATTTAACAAAGATAATACCAGTTTAAGGCCCTTGGCCCTGTCGAGTGCAAGTCTAAAATCTATTTTTTGGGATGATGGGCGGGAGGGTGAAAGGCGTGGCGTGACTTCCCAACCGAACAAAGTATCCTTCCACGCCAACAAGAACAGCATGAAAAACGTAGATGGCGTTAGCTACCGGACAAGTCTTGCGAAAAAATTATACGTTTGGAAATATAAATTTTCTCGAGACAAGCGAAATTTTTATAGTAGTATTTTCAACACCTCTTCTAAGATAATGTATATATAATTATTAGATGTTACATTTTCTTATTTTTTGCTATGCAGCCGGCAGTTTTTTTAGTGAAATATGACAAAATTATTAATATATGATCACTGTTAATTAATTAATTAATATTAGCACCGCGTCTTACTACCCGTCCGAGTTATACGCTTTAAATACTAATTACGCTAATGGATTAGGAATTGGGGAGGTTGAATTAAAGGAAGTGAACCCGCATTTGCGCGGAGGGAGAGTGGAAAACCATTTAGGAAAAAAAACCTCAGTTCACCCGACCGAAATTCGAACCTCGATCTCCCCGTCCTCAGCAGCCAAGCTCAACATGACTAGCGTGTTAGCCAACTACGCCACCGAGGCTGGTCTGATCACTGTTAAAATTATAGGAGAGATGTGTATATAGAAAGTATAATTTAATCAACATGCATCTATTCTTGAACAAACCGTTTCCGAAAAGAAAATGGCAAAATAATAAGAATTCTTGAAGATAACAGTTTGTTCCCATGGCTCTGCATTTCCACGCCAAATGAAAAGGGTCAATCGCCAAGTGTCCTAGTCCTATTATCCTCTTTATTCATCTGTCCTACACCCTACTAAATGAAACTGGTTTAAATGTGTCTTACCTCTGTGGTCCTCTCGGTTCATCTGATCTTCTCTCTAAACAAATTATACCGTTTCAAATGTTATTTTTTCCAATTATTTTCCTCTTTACATTTTTTATATTTCTATCGGTTTAATGCGTTTATCATTAATACTAATAAACTAGGGATACATACGACACGTGTATATGGGGATCTTTTAGTAAAGTTTTATCAGATTTTTAATAGAAAAGAAACGAGTTATTATTTCTCTTCTGAAGGCATGTTCCATCATAAATAACAATCGTGTGACGAGTTAATTTGGACATCACCTCGACGTAGGGTTTACATTATTAATGTGGTTGTAGCACGGGAAATAGTTTCTTTCTGGAAAATTTTATCTTTTCTTTTTCTTTTAACTTACGTTTCCTCTCAACTTTCATTTATTACCCCTAAGGAAAAAAAAAAGTGCATTCTAAGTAAATATACTTCCACGGATCATTTATAATACAACCGCACGGCTTGTATTTATTTTCTCCTGAAGGATCATCACTCATCTTCTACCCGAATATTCCATTCCTTGAACCGTATACCCCACCAGCTCTCAGTTTAAGGGTATTGTAGTTTCCGGAATACAATAAATCCAGTTTAAAAAAAATAGAGTGAGAAATTGGGTTGCTTTCTACTTAAAAAACCTCCTCCCCCCTTCCCCACCTTTTGAGTCCTTTTGTGCGAATTGGATTTCAGAACACACATTTTCCTTTTACTCTCTTTCTCTCTTTTTTTTCGTCCTAGCGTTTTAGGTGTTATACGAAATAAAAATAGTGGGGTGTTGTTTTGAATAGAAAATAGTAAATCTGTCAGGCGATTTTATTGGAGTGGTTATGAATAATTACATTTTTGTAGCCTCCTCTCCCTCCTCTTTTATACCCTTTCTTTGTCCTCGCCCTCCCCCTCGTGGTTCTAGACATTTCTCAACCCACCCCTTTACTCCAGGTTTGGAAACGTTTTAAAATGCAGTCCACAATCTCTGTTATAAATTAAACTGACATAAATGACGGCTTCAAAGTCTAAAATAAGATGTACTAGCGTTGACTGATAGAAGTTATTTTTAAATTCATTTAAAATATCAAACGTACAAATTCAGAATGAAGTGTCGTAAATCTGCCTTTGTACTCCCTAAACACTCGGCTAGGAGCAAGTGTTATTTTATCACCACGTCTTACTTACTACCTGTTCGGACTGTACGAATATAAGATAATTACTCTAATGGAGTGGGGATGAGGGATTCCCTAGGGAAAGGATTTTCAAAGTGGTGCCTAAAAATTACGACACTTTAATTCATAGGCCTATGTTAAACACCAAAACTGTTAACACCTTATAATATAAGGAGTGGGGATTGGGATGGTAACATAGAGAAAATGCGCCAGCATCAGTGCGGAGAAGGCATGATATAATTGGTGCACCCGACAGAGATTTGAACCGGTAATCAATTCTATCATAGCTATGATGATCACCTATGCGGTTGCCTACAGAAATCCTACATTTGTTAATGAACTATTCTTGTTATCCGGTTAAAATACAATTTGGACATTTAGTTTGTCCAAAGGTGGGCCCACGTATCATGAAAGAAGGATACGTTACGCTGATACATTAATACTCCGAGGCCTTTGTTTGACTTGATTTTACTTGTATTATTATCTAATATCTATAAGTTTTCCACCTTTACATCTGTATTCGCTGCCTGTTTTTGTGGAGGCAATGTCTCTCCTTGGATATGCTGCTTCCAGGTACATTTATTTCCACTATTTACTGAAAACAAAGAAGAGACCGTCATGGCGGTGGTGAATGAAAACAATTTTTGCGAATCGTGAAATGTACAGTGGTTCAAGTTTATTGGGTGATTTAAAATTTCCAACTGTGGGTGGTCAGTATAAGAACTTCTCAAGGATGTCACCCACTTAATTTGAGTACCTCACAAATTTGATTGGCTATCAAATTTCCAAAAAAGACACAACTTTTAGGAAAGCAATACCTTTTCAAGAACGGTTAACCATAACTTTGCGCTTTTTGGTATCAGGTGATTCATGCAAGCCTACAATACCTGTTTAAAGTCTCCAAACAATCAATCAGCAAAATTGTTTCGGGAGTCTGCTCTACTCTTGTTGACAAACTTCAACACTACATCCAGGTATGAAAGTAAATTAAAATGTTTTTAATATCTCATTTTACATCTTTTACTAATTCACTACAGTACAAAAAAAAGATAAAACTTAAACAAAAAATAAATTTAGGATTAAAATTTGTGCAATTAAACCAATACAGTTTTTTTTAAATTTTAATGAAGGCCATATTTGATATGTTTTAACTTTAGAAAATATTCATGATGATTTTGGAAATGGATGAATACGTATTTATTATTATTATTATTATTATTACTAGCACCGTGTCTTATTACCCGTTCGGGTTATACGTACTTACGCTAATGTGTAATGGTAGGGTGATTGTTAAATGAAATAGAGGACCTACAGTTTATTGTGGAATCTGAACCACGGTGGAGGCCTGGCATTCCTCACATTCACAAGATGTCTTGTCAGAGGTGAAAGAAGGGTTTGGTAATCAGATAAATCTGTGCTGGGACCGAGGATTGAACCCCGGATCCCCAGCACAGAAGTCTGACACCTTACCCTAATAGAATAAGGATTACAATCAGGCGGTTGAAGACTTGTTTCAGATGCATTAAGATGGGTCTGCTGTGGTTTGTATGGCATTTTCCTATCCAGAAGATAATTGCACTCAGGTGTAATGCTGTAAAAAACCCTGTCTGTCTTAACAAACAACCCCAATATATCACCTTCAAGATTTGTTCTCTCTTCTATACCATATTTCCTTAGCTTGGCCACAACCATGTTTCCGAAGTACTGGCAGTCGTCTTCCATACCCTCCATACTTGTTTCAAGCATTTCAAAAGCTTTGACGAGACATGTATCTTCCATTGTAGCTCTTCTCTTGCGTGGAATCACAGATACTTGAGGTTTAGTAGGAGTTGGCGTTGATTCGGTGTCTGCTTCAACATTATGGTCAGGGTCGTCAATGGCTTCTTCATTTCCTTCTATAGACCCTCCACGAAAAGTTGTACCACTCCCCGTCTGTAATAAAAAAAATATTTACTTAATTAATGGAATTTATACTTAGTTCTTTTTCTACGGTTACAGAGTGATCATGTTTAAGAGTGTATTTCTCTAGCCATAAACGAAATATTTACCAGCCTCGGTGGCGGCAAGGTATAACAGGTCAGTCTCGTGTTAGACTAAATTACCGAGTACTGGGAGATTGGGGCTTGATCCCAGTCGGGTGCACTTATAATGATTCTTCTTAAAGGGTTTCCCACTATATACGCAAATGTGAGTGCACTTCCCGTAAATTGGAGAGGTGTGAAATTTAAATATTATTAGGCCCTGTTCACCAACAAGTGCACCTGGAAGCAGGAATTTTAAAAAGTACTACTTTTGTTAAATGCTTTGATTTGTTATAATAAAATATAGTATTCACCTTTTTAAGCTACCTTTTAAAAAATATCATATTCATTTTTTACTCTTTTTGCTATCTATGTACTTTTAATATTTTTACCTTTTCTACCCTGTTTATCCTAAAATATATCTCAATCGCCAAGCCGGATTATTAATGTAAAATGTTCCATAAAAAGTGCAAAAAGTGAAAAAAGTTCATAATTGGTAAAAACTATAAAAATTTAATCCAAAAAAAGGGCAACAAGACCAAAAGGCCAAAAATTGCAAAAATGTTTTAAAAGAATCAAAATGTCAAAACTCTTAAAAAGGGCACAATAAATCAAAATGGTAAAAAGGGCAAAAAATAAATTGTGTAAGAATAAAAAGGGTATAAAGGCTAAAAGGATAAAATAAAAATAAATTTGAAAACAATAACAAGCCTAAAAAAGGGATAAAAGAATAAAGAGATTAATTTGGTAAAAAGCTTAAACGGGGTTGAAAGGTAGAAGAAAGTTAAAAAGAGCAAGAAGGGTACTAATTTAAGGTTAAAGAAGATGAAAAAGTTATAGAGTGCAAAATGTGTAAAAAGGATAAACGGGTTCAAAAAGGTAAACGGGGTGAATGTGGTAAAAAAAAATGCTAAAATACTTTTGATTGGATTTAGTCACAACCCTTTAACAACCTTTTTTTTATGATGTAACAATCTTCTTTCTTTTTTTTTATTAGCACCAGCAGGCAAGTGTTCTAAGTATTTTGTGTATATAAAGAAGTTATTATAACCAATGTTAAAAATTAATGTCATCTTTTAAAACACGTTCAGCCTAAATCTCTATTTTGATATTCTGTATTAGACAGCCTACTTTCCCGTGTTGTATCACAATAATTTAAACCAATTAAAGGATTGGCATTTAAACTTAATTTATGATTTGGTTACTATTCCTTTTGGTTTATATTATACTAGTAGAAATAATTGGTGCTGCCCAGAGTAGCCATGCAATGGATCGCTTCAAACAGACAGAAAAAAAACTTTATTTTATTTCTTTTGATACAGTTTCTAATTACTTTAATAAAACATATTCATATTTTGTAATTCCTAATTTGAGGTGCACATTCTCTTGTACAGGGACTAGTAATTTTTAAAATTTCAGACCTTTTCATACGATGAATATCGAGCAAAGCTCATGACAGACATACAAACTCTTCATTTTATTGATAGAGAATAATAAGATAGAAACTAAAAATAACAAAGTTACTTTATAGATTCCCCGTGTGAAAAACGGGTACACCAGCTAGTTTTTAATACTACTACAACCATACAATGATAGCTTATTCCGTATCTCAAGAGATGTGGAGATACCAAAATTGGAAATTTCAATTTATGTAAAATCCTCTCTAGTTTCTTTTCCCGGAAAATTGAGATGCGGCTCCATTTTGTTTATAATGCTTAACAGTGCCTGGATACGAGGTTTAATCAAACTCGTTTAAAAGGATTTCGATAAAATGCTTTTTTTTTCTCTAAAGTAATTACCCTTTTAGAGTTGGTTATCCAATTTAAAATACTCCTTGTAGGAACCTTATGAAAACCCTAGCTACTAAGTTTTAGCCCCTGACCTTTAAAATGGTTTCGGCCTTGGCACCAGTAGCAGACAGACAGATAGAAGGCATCGCGAAAACAACTTTTTCAATTACAGGGGTTCATGAAACGTCGACCTCCATCAAAATCATTAGCTCAATTTTTAAACAACAACACTTTATCTACCCGAGAGGTCGCTATAGAATAAAACTTAATGTTATTAAAGTTTTGCTTGACCAAACGCTAGGCTTAGGATGGAACCAAGGTCCCCTGATACAAAATCCCACTTGAAATAAGGTGGGTATGTTTCATATCACCTCTCGAGAGATTTGTACTCCCCTTTACTGGTCTGATTAACACCTGCTCGTTAAATGAGTACTAGAAACCCTCCTAGAACAGAGGAAGAAAACGGTTGAAAACCCTCCCTGGCCTCACAGAAAATGACCTCGCCTTCCCCGCAAAAACCAACACAAACACAAATTCTCAACCTTCTCGCTGCTAAATTGGTGGCGGTCTTGTATCGAAGCTTAGATCCTTCGCCGTTCATCCCCCAACCTTTTAACCCACCCCAACACTTTTTTTTNNTTTTTTTTTTTTTTTTTTTGCAATTACACACGTTCTGTGGGTTAAGGGTTGGAATGTTTGAGACAAGTCATCTGGCTACCGGTTCAATTATTTATCCTTGAGTGGTTGTGTTTTTTTCCCCCTGGGGGTCGTTTTTGGTTTTGTTTCGGTGATCTTCGTAAAAAGTCGTGATCGCCTCCCCGTTACTCGTCCGCGTTTTCCTCAAGTCGTTTCGCCTTTTAAATTGTTTCGCTCTCAAGTTGTTGTTTTTTCTCCATGGGGCAAAAGGGATTACTATCCTTTCGCTCAAATGTTGGCCCCTGTTTATTGAAGTAATATCCTGCCAGACAGCCTTATATAGTAGCCAATAGGGTTTTCTACAAATCTTAAAGGAATTTTTAATTTATTTGTTCCATTTGTGCATACCAAAATATTGGTCACTAGAATCGGTGGTAACACGGACTAAACGTCAAGCTCGTAAAGTTTAATTTACTGGTTAAGGTTTAGTATCTGCTCAAATCATGAGAGAGTAAGCCAAGTGAGTTAAAAAAAAGTGTTTCCTTCTATCCCTACTCACAAATGGTGGTACTTTTCTACTAAGTTCTATCATTCTCATACATGCACTTTTAACATATACGAGCCCAGAACATTAGCAAAACACTGCACAATATAATGTATAAACTAGAGATGGAAAATTCGATTCCTCGATACCTATCGATTCTTAATGGTATCGATAGGATTAATAATCGAGAAAATACCTCGATTCTTGATGCCTTGATTTTTAAAGATACGTGCAAATGATCGTGAATGCTTTATTAAGAGATTAATGAATATTGCATATTAAAGGCAGTTTGTAACGCATTTTTCGTTAAATATATCATGTATTTGCATAGTAAAACTCATAAAAGCATTGATTAGATTTGAAAATCTAAAATAACCCTCCATATTAATAGATACCAAACCTGTGTTAAGAAATATATTACGATTGCTTTGAAAATTTTCTGTAACAAATTAAATATTAGTAATAATAAAGGTAAAGTTCATTTCAAAATTTTAAAGCAAAAATTAAAATCATGACTGTAATTTGTAAAGACCAAAATGTTTTAAAAGTCTAATTAATATTTAGTAGACGTTTACAGGAATTTCCAAAATAAAATAAAATTTATAAAAAAAAAATTATCTATCACGGCAGCCATATTGGTTTCTATTAACATAATCCAATATGGCCGTTCCCACTTCATTTCAGGCCTACTTCAGTAAAAATCGAGTATAGAAGAATCGAGGCAAAAATTTAAGAATCGGAATCGAAAAACTGGTATCGTCCCATCTACAATATAAACAATAACGTTTATAATCACAGAGTTTTTAATCTCTCATACAGGGAAGAAATCATGCATCGTATTATGTAGATATTACCATGATGGAATGGCTGACGAAGTTTGTTGGAAGTCTCTTGAGAACAATACTATAACGCTTTCTATGAGCAAATTGTTGCTTCTAAGATATCTCAGATTTCTCTTTAGATTTATAGGGATATTTTATGCAACATTACACTCTCTTTTTATAATATTATTATTATTATTATTATTAGCACCGCGTCTTAGTACCCGTTCGGGTTATACGCACTTACGCTAATGTGTAATGGTAGGGTGATCGTGAGATGAAATGGAGGACCTACAGCTTAACGTGGAATCCGAACCGCGGTGGAGGCCTGGCATTCCCCACATTCACAAGATTTTATAGTATAAGAGATAGTTTTTACAATAATTTTGATGCGAAACCTTGCTTCAATATGTTGTACACGATAATTTGATCGTTAGAAAAATACAAATGTAATTTAAATGTCGCTTGCGCTGTTCTGCCTTGGTTTAACAAATTAGCTACTATACCCGACTGACACATGCACTGTTCTTGCTCCTTATAACAAATTAGCTGCTACACCCGATGGAGTCACTGCAAAGTAAACACATCCCTTAAACCTGAGTTTAGCCAAAAAAGAATAAATAATTACTTATAAAAGTATTTCTTTACCACCAGTAGATCTACATTTTAAAAAGAACACATTTCATACAGGATCTTTAATGCTTTATAATACTTTTATATCTAAGGTAAGTTGTTCTGTGTTACATAGAGTTTCTTTTATATTCAAAGTTTGTAATAGAATTGGCCAGTCATTTGTCGGCTCTCTCAAGTAGTCTCCATAGAATATAAATCCGAACTAATTGTTGGGTAGAAGAAGACTAAAATCCTTAGCTGTCTTGTCCTAGACAGACTTTACAATATCTTATTTGTCTAACCTGCATTAATATATCTTAATTGAAGTCCAAATGTTTATCGATTGATATGTTCTGATTCTGTATTCATTATCACCCGACACGCTTTTCCTGTCGGCGAGCCAAAGTGGGAGAGGATTGGTCACGTGAAAAATATTAAAATGTTGGGGAGCAAGTATATCTGGGTGAGGAAGAAGAGTGGCACAAAGCGGCTTTTTATAATGTACTACTCCAGTGTGAGTCATCCTCTAAAATTATTCCTCCTCATAGCTCAAAGTAAGACTTAACGTCCCTTGATCAATGCTCTTACTATGTTACTTCCATACATACGGAATGTATTTGGCGAAACAGCACAACTCCACATTAATGTAAGAATCAAACGATTGTCTATTGTTAACGCTCAAGAACAGACCGTTGCCAAACGTCCTCCATCATCGAGATGCTCTCGATGGTATTTGGGGTATCTGTCAAGCCCGTCAAGGTAGCTCTTTGAAAGCTCTTCGAATAGTTTTTGCTGCATGTGTGGATACGATAGATTCAAAAGTATTTATGGATGGTGTACCATATGTTTGGTTACACTTGCATGCAGATATGAGTTGCTGATTGAATCCGGAATATCCAAACTTATCACCGAGTTTATATAATTGGGTCTTTTTTTTCCTGATGTCATAAAATTAGATGAACTTGTGGCGTTTTTCGCCTTTGCTACTCCACAGTATATATAAACACTTGTATTTCCTTAAACCTAACTTCTCAGCTCCTTGAATCTATTACTAATGTTTAAATCGCTCATACATTTTATAAATTATTGAACATAGTATAAGAACTACCACATTCAAATCTATTCAGTAGTTTTCTAGTTATAATTGGACAAATAAATATAAAAACTGTTTTATAAAGATCTGTGAATTCAAAACAACCAACTAAAATAAAATATGATTTATCTTCATATTTACTATTGAAATGTATTTTGTAATTATTACTCTTTGGATTTGGCGATCAATTTGTACAGATACAATAAAATGAATTCTACATTCAATAATCGTAGTGAATGCTTAATTCTACTAACTATCCAACAATTCCATTTTTATCGACACTTATAATACTTAAACTTATTGGGTAAGCCCATTAGAATCCCTCTGAGGGTAATGAGTGAGACATCCCCGACTAATATAAATTATTCGAATCGTCCTATTTTATGTAAGTGCCTTTTTATCAGATGAGATAGTTATTATTTGCCTTGCTGTATAGGCATATTAATTGACTAATTCCTCCTCGAACAGCATTTAAAAACATTAGATACATGTCATAATTAGTTACCAGATATAATTTTACACCTGAATGTTTAAGGCAGCATCAAACGCGAGACCAGGAGAAGTAAAGTACCACGCAGGTTCCAATTTATACTTATCCAAGAAAATTTTACGAAAATTGTCAAAATATCAGTAGGTAAAAGAACGTTGACTTTCAAACAAATATCACTTAATTCTTAGAGATTATTAATTTGGAATTCTTTCCAAATACATTCAGCAAGCTAATATCCTTTATCTTTGATATTGCAACCATTTAGCTTATTGTAGAGTAATTATTTTAGAGGCAAGCTATCATCTTTACGTTTTTCAAAACCTTTGACCTAGTTAGATGGGAAAATTCCCTTCCTTACCATTAAATACAATTTATCTTCTGGAAAGTGTTTGGATATTTCTTTGGATTTATCTTTTGATGAATTCTTTGATAGCTGATCTAAGCTTGTATTTATAAACCTGTAGCTGTCAATAAAACGTATTTTGATGCCCTCTACGTGCTTAGTAAAAATAAATGTATTTTTCTTCACTGTTGGGGGTATAACTTCAATTCTTTTGTAATCATAGCTTAATTCCTTACTGATAAAGTGTGCGTCATAGCCACTCATTCTGTGTAAAAATACTGTACAGAATTATGAGTTTTAAACTTTAAGTTAAAAGACGGATAAACAACCCTACGATGTTCATCTGCTAAATAATGGTGATCTAAAACTCCTGTATCAACATCTTCAAACAGGTTTCAACAAATATAACAATTAGTGGCAGAAGAAACATTTAATTTATGTTCATCCGTTAATATTTCACTACTTTTTTTTTACTATAGCTGATGGAAATAATATTTTATTACAAGGAACATTTTTTATACTGTGAAATGAATTAAAAAATATTATTCCTCTGTAATTTGTATAGCATTGATTGATAAAAAAAATCAATCGGAGGGTTGTTATCATTATACATAACGAGCTAAGTTTGAAGCTATAAACACTAGTGTCTCCAACCAGCACACTTGTTCTTCTGTCGTATTATATAATTTTCAGCCACCTCCTACAGCGAGTTATTTTCCTAATACCCCAGGTGTAATGTAAGACTTATTTAAGCTATTAAACTTGTTTATGTATATATATATTATTATATATTTAATAAAGAATTTGCTTTTAATATACTATATGTATACTGTATATTATAAACTATTTTTTTCTATTATTTGTTTATTTAATATAATAGGTATTACTGTGCATACATTCGTGGTTAAATTTAAGAACAGGTATTGACCTCAACTATATCCAATAAATATGAAATTATTTTAATAATTATTATTATATTCTGACCAGTTCTTAGTAGATAATGCTTGTATCTCTTTTTTATAACATCTATATTGACATTAAAACAGATACATCTTCAATATGGGGAATCGTGCACGCTATAAACTTGTCGAATTGAGTTCCAAATGAGTAAATACTTGTTGATAAAATGACCCACTCTAATAAACCCTTCCCTTCCTAAGTTTAGTACGCACTAAGAGATCTTTCCCCGGAAAAATTGTTTGCCAACATGGCCCTTGTTTCGGAAACAGTTGGAACAGTTTGCCAACATTTGGACAACATTATTTCAGGTTTCCTTGGTGTTTTTCTCTGGGAAAAACATGTTTCCCATGATCAATTTCAAATGAGTTACAAGAAACAATGTTTGCTAGTCTGGACGTGTTGTCCACATTTCCGACAGCAATTAACGTAAGCTAATAGATGAAATTGCCGATCTAAATTGTGTGTCTCTTTTCATCATGCTGGAACCAAATATTTGTAAAATAACTTCACTCACATGTCTCCTTTAGATTTTGAAGTTCCTAAAACTACTTCAGTCTTCGACCTTCATTTCTGTCAGAAGCTTATTTGTAGCACTTTATTAACCCATCACCGTTTTCTTCTCTGTCTTCTTGAACAGCTCATAACTATATACAAATCAGTAACCATAGCGGCATCCTCCTCAACATGCATCTTTCACTCAACTAAACTCTGTACGTGAAACAAATGTTTCGCCATTGTAGTTTGGACGTGAAACAATGTTTCTTTAATGTTTGCCAACAATCTGTTTCTCATGTTAGTCAACAGTTGTAGAACAGTCGGGAAACAGTTGGGCAACAATGTTTGCCAACAATATGTTTCTCATGCTAGCCAACAGTTGTAGAACAGTCGGGAAACAGTTGGGCAACAATGTTTGCCAACAATCTGTTTCTCATGTTAGTCAACAGTTGTAGAACAGTCGGGAAACAGTTGGGCAAATATGTTTGCCAACAATATGTTTCTCATGCTAGCCAACAGTTGTAGAACAGTCGGTAAACAGTTGGGCAACAATGTTTCCAAGTGCGTACTAAGCTTAAGACACTGAAACATCTGCTTAACCTTAAATAACTAACTTGGGAGTAAGTCCTCCCAGGGCTAATATATATCTAGAGCCCTTTTATGCAGGCGTTTTTGGTCACGCATCACACAATGACATAATACGTCATGTTTTGTAGGTTCATTTTATGCACCGGCATTTACGCCCGTCACAAAAAAAAAATAGTGGTGGAGGACACATTTTATCAGTGCTGCCAATGCCTTTGTATTGAAGGGTGGAAGATTGATCTGTACGTCATTATTTTGCCTATCGTCACATACGTTGGAAGATTTGAAGATAAGGCATTTTGTAACACTTAAAAAAATTGAGAGATGACAGGTACACTTTTATAAAATTATTTTTGAATGGTAAAGCACATCACACACTTCTTTCTATCCATTGATTTCTCTTTATATTTTTGGTTTTTAACTCCTCCGATTATGAATCCGGAATTTATATATTTTTCATGACCTCATCTATAAAACGTTCAGTATTCAAATCATCCATTTAAAAAAATAGAAAAGTGAAAAAATATAAATTATTCAAATGACACAATAATCTCACTTGTAAAACTCTACGCAACTGGACCAATATTTCCTACTAGGCAGGGGTTGGCTTCACCGATGTATAGTCAACAAAAGGCAGACAAGCGACATGTTTGCATAAATGGACCCATAAGATGCCATTTACTTTAGAGTATTTAGCACGACTTTTTCCTCTGGTGTTCTTTAGGACACGACGGCATGTTTTACAAAACGCGATGGCAACTTTTTCTGGCGGCAGAGCATAAACGCGTTCGCCCACTGATGCGTTGCGTGTTGAGGATAATTTATTACACTAGGGAAACTTACATGTATTCAAATGGGAGACCGCCCACTGGTGCGTCGCTTTGCGATCAGTTGACGCGAAAGAAGTCTTGGGAACAAACAACCATACGACAACGCATCTCCACGCAACGCACCATTGGGCGAGGGTAGGAGACGCAGGAGTCAAAATATTTAATCTTTGTCACTCTTCGAACACTTTAGGGAATTATTGGGCTAATTTCCTCTTCTCCGTCACTCAGCAAAGAATGAGTCACGTGCTCGTATTTTAATTACCGAGGTTATTGTGTGTGGCTGCTGACTGACGTCTCTTGATTTTTTTATTTTAAAGGTATGTTGTTCACATTTAACAAATTAATACAGACCAAAATACCTTTAGTTTTGGTTTCTACTCTTCTTCCATACCGGCGATAAGACTAAGAACATATAGCTCCTTGTAAGATGAAGTACTGCTGTCATTCATTTTGGTAATAATTTCAATACTAGTTCAATTACATCTCATTAAACAAAACCTACTTCCACGATAATAAACTCTGTATTGTCGGGTCTGTGGATGCGGTGCAGAAAATATGACGCTTCTTTTCCCCACGCAACGCAACAGTGGGTGGACACCACTGAACCTACGTTTCTCTTCGTCACGCCACGCAACGCATCAGTGGACGAGCACCTTTAAACGATTCATTGTTCCTAGTGACTTATAAAACGCAACGGTTTTTGCAGTCGTGTGGTACAAAAAATCTGCATAAAAGGTATCTTATTCGTGACCAGATGAAGAGTAGAGAGGGTAAACTGGTCTGATCCCTTGTTGTGACTGACCCAGGGACTGGCGTTCGTGGTGTGGGTGGGATCAGGGGTAGCGCTGGAGTAGAGTTGGGAGTGGGGTTGTGTCAAGGGGTGTCGACGGGGGAGTGGGAGTGACGTTGATGTACGCCATTTTGATCAACCAGTAAAAACCTTTCATATCTAATAGCTGCTACTCAAATATTCAATGTTACATTGAATTTCTACTATTATCTACAGCACATTTGTATTGGAATAGAGTGTATTTTTGAACACAATTTTAATAGGACATGTATCACAAAGGTTTATTTTATTTCGCTGTCAAGTTTCTCTTCAACTTGAATTTGCATTATTAAAGTTTGAAAAAGCTTGGCAATCCAGAATAAGCGGATTACTTTAGAATCCCCGGCGCGTAACGGGTTACGTCCTTTCTTCATGAAAAATATTATTTATCTACATTCACAAACTTTGACTCTTTGATACAAAGTTTTTCGGTCCAGTTATCGTCAATAGCTAATTTGTCGCATTGATGAAAATTTCAAAGCTAGTTTTTTTTAATTTAGAAATTGTTTTATAATAATCTATATAAGCGTATAATGCAAACGTCCAAAATAATAATACCTACTAACAGAGGTGAATTTCTTAGATACTACCGGCTCTTGACTTAAGGGAGCCGCCTACCGGAGCGCTGAGAGACTTCATGAACGTCCAGAAATACTGCATTATTTAAGAAGTGGT
Source organism: Timema poppense (assembly GCA_902141375.1). Classification (NCBI taxonomy): domain Eukaryota; kingdom Metazoa; phylum Arthropoda; class Insecta; order Phasmatodea; family Timematidae; genus Timema; species Timema poppense. The sequence continues at coordinate 96,980 of CABFOV010000577.1, read as the reverse complement.
TTGTTATTTAAAATATGGTTCACGCCAAAATTGCATTAAAATTTATTAGCATGTTCATATACGATCTAAAACTTAACATGGAGGTTTTATAATTAAAAATAAATGGTATGGAACTCCGCACGGACTTTCTCGCTCTTTTGTTTAAAAATGGAGATATTTACTCAAAACTAGTAATATATTTGAAACGAAATCATATACGATATCAAACGCAAGCATATACCTATGTAAAACATTTTAGAGTCCCGGTTTTAAATTTTATAATTTTATTTTTAAACGACTAATGTCCTCATTTGTATTTTTGGACCGATAAAAAATATCAATTTTGGGTCCACAAGGGTCAACATTTCATATAAAAGTTTTTTATTTTTAATAGTACTACAATTTTGCAATTAAAAGTCATTTAGTATCTCAAAGAGTTGTGGAGGTACGGAATTTTCTGCTTCTGAACCCTAAAAGTCATTTTCATGGGAAAATGAAAATAGCCAGTTTATTTATAATCTTAATCAACACCTAGATAGGAGTTTTAACTAAAATCGTTATAGTCGATTTTGAAAAAATCGATTTTTTCTCTTGTCACCTCTTAAACTACTCTTAATTTTAAGTTTAAACAGACACACAGACAGAAGTCATTGCAAATAGCACTTTTTAAGATTCGAGGGGAACTGGGG
>CABFOV010000577.1:63269-91158 GCA_902141375.1 Timema poppense | reverse complement strand
ACTATATATATATATATATATATATCCCTTCTAGAACGTGATGCAACCTACAAAAAAATAGTATATTGCAGAACTTTTCTTTCAAAACATATACCCGAAAGAAGGACCCTTTCTTCACTTAGTCCACAAACTTGCCGTAGGAACGGTCGGTGTCAAATTAATCTCAAAAATTGAATTCGGTCCGCAACCTCAATGTAGGAATGGTCCGCGTTAAACTTTTCTCTCGTATTCATTCTGTCCACAACCTCAATGTAGGAATGGTCCAGGAAGTATTAATATCATATTTTTACTCTACTTCCATTCTTAAATTAAAACGGTCCGCGATGCATTGAGCCATCTAGATTAAGCTGCCGCGTCGTGTGTGCAACCTACTTATTCTGAACCAACTGCGTTAATGTTAATAAAGTCACATTTCTTCTAATTAACGTTCTTCTCAAATAAATAGTATTAATACGGGGCTCTTATAATCATCACGCCGGATTCTAAAAGGGGACTCCACAACAAGAGAGTGGACAGCAACTCCAACTCCCTAGAAAACCTTTTCTCCTACAACTTGAATTCGACATCGTAGGGATTACAGCCCAGGACTACAAGTAAGTTAAAAAGCATAACTCAACAATTTCGCTTCGACAACGAAAGACAACCATATAAAGACTCCAAGACAAAAATCACCCTGAAACCATATAAGTTTTTATCTACTGATAAATATATTATTTTAAAAATAAAGCAATTCAGAGAAGTAAAATATGTTGATATTCTTAATGATGATTCCAGTTTAGGAACTATATAATTAACTTTCCAGCATCGTTTGAATTGAGTCACCCAAATAATGTTCACCCACTTCGGTGGTCGAATGGCCTCAGGCGCTACACTCGCAATATAGACTAGACTGCCGATAACAGGTAGATTGAGGTAAAATCTCGTTCGGTTTTACTGAGGGCGGTTTTTTCCAAAATGGTTTTCCACTCGGCCTCCATGAAAATGCGGATGTATTTCCTATAAATATAATCTTCCTCATCCGTAAAACCATTAGCGTGATTAGCACATAGCCCGAATGGGTAATAAGACTCAGTGGAAAAATACAAAAATAAATAATTATGTCTTCAGTATACTAAAAAGTCAATGAATCCGGTATACGTTGGGATCTGTAAAGATTTGGCATCACAATATAATATCTCTAGGGTGGGTAACATAGTTAATTATACTGTGAGTAATAAGGCTACTGAACTGTGAGTAATATGGCTGATAGCACTGTGGGTAACAAGACTGTTAATCTGTGGGAGCATGGATGATACTCTGTGTAACAAACATGGCAACATGGCATATTAATTATACTGTAGGTAACTTGACTTGTGAGACTCTTTAAATAACTCTTAAAATATATTTGTTTAGTTCTTTAAAAAACCGTGTTTAATTTAGTTCAGTAACATTATTTGTTTACTTTGTTCTCAATACACATTTTATCACGTGTTTTATTTCACTAAACTATTATTATTATTATGTTTGCTAACTTCATACAGTTGGTTTGCTTTTCTAATACATTATTTACATTACTTTTTTTTTGTTCGCGTAAGCTTTGAGGCAACATTTATAAGCCTACCTTAAAAAAAAAGAGGATGCGTCATTTATAATTATAATTGTGCATTAGACAAACCATTCTATTCTCGGGTACGTTAATATGTACGAATGCGTATCATTAATTTGTCGCAATGTGAGCCGCTTATATATATATATATATATAGGTCATATATTTTACTGGAACATCGGGTTTAAGTTATACCTTTAATTTCTAAATAGAATTGGCCTAGGTTCACAAAGATTTAAAACATGAAACAATTTAATTTTTTTTCGGATTGTGTTAGTTTTTAATAACCCTCATCTGAGGAACTTAATTTATTTGCTAGGCCTAGCAATATATTATATACTATTCGTCTTAACACCCGCCCGGACTAGCTGTACACACCACTGAGGTAGAAGGGAAGAAGGTAGGATTTTATAGGAAGTGTACATCCGCGTTTGTGTGAGAAGCGATTTAGGAACTACTGCCTCACTACATCCTGTCGGTATTCAAACCCCAACTTCCTGATCACCAGCTAACCAAACGAGGCGTACTCTACATTTTAAACCATCTGACTGCCAGTACGAACATAATATAATATTCAGTGACTTATTCTTTTGCACCATGTCTTACTACCCATTCCGGCTATACGCATATATAATTATTTGCTTTGGTTTAATTAGAGTAGGAAAAGTAGGATAATATAGCTAATTGAAGTAGGTTGAGCTTCAACTTCAATTAGTTTATCTTATCTTGCTTTACCTACCCTTAGTATACCAAAGCAATTAACTATATTAAATAACTAATCATACTCATTCATTTTTAGACTTACCACTAAATAGGACTAATGGGACGGTTATGTATATGTATGTATGTCCCCTAAATAATCATATGAGTATGACTAATTGGTGCCCAGTGGGCAAACAAAATGAATGTGAGTTGAGGAATATCTTCTATGTAACCACTCTCTCTCCTCCCTTGGGCTGTTCTTGTGTGTGTATGGGTGTGTGTGTGTGTGTGTGTGTGTGTGTGTGTCAATGATGCCGTGAAGCGTGACTTCCTCCCCTCCTCTCACTCCTTTACGATCAACCACCCTTTTACATATCAAACATAGCTCCCCCGAACCACCATTTCCCATTCATTTCACTGAGCAAAAGTACTGCACAAAGATCGACCTGTCGATATTTACACTTGTTAAAAAGTCGATTCCGAATAGATTTGACCCGTTTTCATGTGGGCTACGTTTGACGCAAGATGGGTTGATAACTAATTAATCCCAGGGGTAGAGATGAGGAGGATAGCTGAGAGGGAATTTAGCGTGGAAGGAGGCTGGGGAAACCAACCATAGTTAAAACGATCGGTTAGAAGCGCTGCATTAAAATAAATATATAGAAAACTTTATTACAGGCTACAAGCATCGGCAGGCACATGGACAAAGGTTTAACTCTCGTCTTATCTGGATTTTCCAAGACTTAAGAGTTTGAGGCTCTAATTTTGGTCGGGTGTACTCAAGTGTTTTCCCCTATATGGTTTACAACTATCCCTCCACGTGATTGCGCGTACATTTAATCTAAGGTTATACTGCATTCCTTTCTTATTAGTGTAAATATGCGATCATCCTGGATGAGTGATAATACGCAGAATACACACACAAAACGGATATTTTCATGCAAAACTTTTGCACAATAAACGTTTTGATTTGTTTCAATTATGTTACAATATTCGTCGGACCCGTAACGAAATATTGCCTAATTTAACTTTCTTGCGCTTATCCAAATCACAAGGGGTGTAGTTATTATTATTAGCACCGCGTCTTACTACCCGTTCGGGTTATACGCACTTACGCTAATGTGTAATGGTAGGGTGAGATGAAATGGAGGACCTACAGTTTAACGTGGAATCCGAACCACGGTGTAGGCCTGGCATTCCCCACATTCACAAGATGTCTTGTCAGAGGTGAAGGAAGGGTTTGGTAATCAGATAAATCTATGCCGGGGCCGCGGATTGAACCCCGGCCTCCAAGAGGTGTACTAAATCCTACCGATATTTAAGACTTTTGTTATTTTTTACAATTCTACAGCTCATTGTCTTTATTCAGAGACCTACTTCACTTTTGAATGACATCGGGAACCTTGTCATAATAGCGTCCATCGATTAACATGTATTATATATAAATTTGTATTTGTTTACAGGTATGGAGAATGAGTTGGCATTACATGAGATTGGGTCAATGTTTTGATGGTGAGTTTATTTATTTTTTTGTCTATTTTTAAATCAAGACAGAAAACCATTTAACACCGAGGCCTTCAGAAGTATTTATGGCACACGCGGACAACCTAGTTTTAAAACAACTCCAAAGCAACTCTACCAGTTTTTTTTATTTTTCAACTTTTTAATATACCCTGATTTTAGTAAGAAACACAGTATCTGTTAGTTAATAAAGTTGTTAAAACGATTTTAATATATTCATACATCTATCAATCTATATTATCCAACTACTACTTTTGATAAATATCATCAATATATATAAAATAAAACCAATAATATAGTAAAATAATATCAATGTTGTATACAAAGAAATATGTTTGAATATTTTAAACTTTTCTTATAACCAAAATAAAGGATAACTCTTGTTGTTAAACTTGTCACTGAAAATTTAAAGTTTAAATGGGTTGAGATTAAAAGCATAAATAAGATGAAATTCTTCAAAATTTGCCTATGATTCAAAATCGAGTCTTGACCTTTCTGGGTAAAAGCCAGACGCGCCAGCGAGTCCACCACACGTCGTTGAGATTGAAATAAAGTTTCAACTACTGAACCACTTTTTTCTTAATTTATTTATGTTTTTAAATATATATTTAATAAAAAAACTGAAATTATTAAGATCTAAACGGGCGGTAACTTACCTTTGACTTGCTATGAAAAACTGCTTAGCTGTGTTATAGTGGGATCTTAAATATACTGTAGAAGAATTTTTCTCTCCTTTTAATATGTTACACGCTTCACAACTACCATAAAAAAAAATCCTACACACACTGCTACTCCCAAAGGCTGTAGCGATGCAGAACAAACTAAAATTGTGAGGAAATACTTTTTTTAAACAGATAATTGAGACCACGGGAGCAAATGTGACTTCCACAACATCACTATCAACTCTTACTGCGATGAACACATCGAATTGTTTCCACTGCTCAGCGGTAATTGTTTCTCACACTAACTTGAGGATTTCTCAGACGATAAAATAATAGAAACAAGATTTATTAAAAAGGGTGCAATATCTTTGGTAAAAGCAATAATTTTACAAACTTTCCCAAGATAATACGACTGATATGATAATCACACAGCGATTATATCGTTTGTTTTTTATTCAAATAGCTATAAAAGAAAAGAGATAGCTAAGTCTTGAATTAATATCATGTTTATACAATCATAATCCTCTTTATTTCACATCTATGGAAAAAATAATGAGTTTGTTTATGATAAAAGTCTTAAACTTTCTGGATTTTTCAGGCCCTAGATAATTCCACCCATTGGTGAATTTATAATTTTTTGTTTTGGATTTGTGGACACCTAGTCATTCTTAATAAGGGGTGTTAGAAGCTTGGATAAAAATATGTATTCTGTTTTAAATAAACATTATTTCTAATTCATGTCCTCATTTAAACTAGCATAGATTTTCAAGAAGCGAGATCATACTTAAATTTTTTTAAACCTAAAGAAACGGCAATTTAATGCGAGTTCATTCTCTCACTTGCAATATATTATTTTTGTGGCTTTGTTTTTAGATTATTAACTTTATACAAGTAATGCCCATAACTTCTCTAATACGCTCGTTTGTAATTCTTTTCGATAATTATTCATGTGGCTTGTGTCCAGAAACCTATTTCTGTGGTGTTTGACGCCTTTTCAGAGTTTCCTTTAAGAGGCAAAATTTCAGAGCAGTGTGTGATTATACTGTACGTTTAACTTCTGTGCTGTATATAATGTTCTTGAGGTTCTTAGAGATGTTTCCATCACACACTGTAATGTTGATTAACGAAATGGCATTTCTTCCTCGTGTATTTATTTCTTTTATGGCCTCTTCGACTTTTCCATCTTTTGTTATTTTCATCTACTGGGGCAATAACTTATTTATTTTTACCAACAAAAAAATAACCATCCCAACTGCAAAAACACTGGTCTTCTCTCGAGTCTTCTACACTCCCACTTTAACGTGGTTTTGTAAGATTGGGATTGAGGGCTATATAATCTTACTGAATATGAGAATTGAGAACCCCTTCGACAGCCATCGTGACAAACCTTCACGACATCGCCCTTGCTGTGCTGTTCACGTTTTCGCTGAACCGTTTTGTCTCTACTTGATCACGGGCCCGCGGACAAATCAACATGTAACCCTCCTTATGACTTATTTACCTTAGCGGGGTCTGGTGTCTTTACTTTACTTTATTTGAATGTCTCTCATTTCCCCGTCTCTTATATATTCCTTCTCTGACTTTTTACTCTAGATGTTCATTTTTCAGGCAGGCAAGAAATATTTGCCTTCCTCTTGCGAGTCTTATTTCATATTTATCTTTTGTATTTTTTCATTCAAACATTTTCTGTCTTCATTTTTGGGCTGAACTTAGCCCTCCTTAGCAGGTTAAAAATAATTTGGTGAAATATTGCAACTGCTAATGATTTATTTCAACTCTTCTAAATACAAATTTTGTTGACATATTTAGGGATTGTATTTTAGACTTAATACAGCCTACATTTCTTTGGAAGAAAGTGGTATGGGTAGGTGTTGGCACTTAAACATGCACGTTATTTTATAGTATCCTCAGAAATCTTTCAACGGGGGCAGGGAGGAAAGAAGTGCTGTGACCTACACCTGCGGTCGTTCATGGTACCCCAACAGGAGATAACATTAAATCCATTTGGAAATAATAATAATAAAGTTTTTTTTATAGATTTGTAGTTGTTGCTCCAAATAATGTTGTAAGATTTCAATAAGCAACCAGCCTGAACATTAAGGAGTAACATAAACAGTATTGTTGATAATACTTTTGAGAGGAAGAGGGAGTGGATGATTGAAGCCCTAAAACACCCTGTGGTCCTACTTTTCTGACTATTTATATTTCAAAGTAGATATAAATGAAGAGGAAACAGTTAAATTAGAAGAACAAACCATTTAATTTACCTGTCTTTATTTTATCTAAATACTTAGAAAATGTCAAAACCAGCTCCCATGGTAAGTGGATACCCTTCTCTTTTCTAATCCAGAAGGTCAAGGGTCAAATACTGGCACATTGTGGGAGAGTTTTTGGAATTAAATGTACTATTTTGGTTCTACCACCCTCTATCGACGCTAGTGCAGATTCATGTATTCATCTATATCCCTTCGATCAAGTCGTTGATGGCCCTTTTTTAAATGCCCAACTATGGTAACCACGTGTTCGTCCACGTAGCGATGTTATATTTTACGCGACAGCCACACCAACTGAGTGTACATACTGACAAAGGCATATTTCGTCTTGTTGAATTGGCCTGTGTTGGAGATATCAGGGTTTGAGTCTTGGTTGGTTGTATCGATGAGGTTTTCTTCATAAATCATTAACCTATTTTCCACCATTCAAATGCGGATACTTTTTCTCCAAATTCCACTTTCCTCATCCTCAACCTCATAGTTGTAAATATTCGGGCACTCTGGACTGGTAGTATGACGAAAGTACAAGTATATGTTATTTCACGCACCTCGCTCTGGCTTATTGCCGACCGTTCCCTAATATTTGTTGATCCTGTGGTGGCCGTGGCTGGTCGCAGTTATGTAACTTCTTATTGCGGACTGTACTACCGGTCGCAAGCTTAGCGCCATTAGGTCTACTCGTCTCCTCTGCCTTTGGTTAAACATTACAGCTCCTGGAAAGGGGGTTAGGGAGAGACTAGATACGATGACAGACATAGGAAAATTCAAGAAACGGGTACGAAATAAAGCACGGATTGGCAAGGAAAAGAAATAGAGACGTGAAATTGTATGGCAGAAAAAAAAAAAGTTGTGTGACACAAAAGTATAGGCAAAATTACTTTTAATTCAGTAAAATATAGTTTGTACGCAATATTAAAAAATTAGGTGTCAGTAATCTGCCCTTAAATTAATTCTTATCCAGAAAACGATGTGTACAGTGTTATTTACTATTGAAAACATTCCATCAATGTCAATTTTGAACATGATTGTAAGAATAATTTTCAAAATAATTTATGAATGACATAAAAATGAATCATCAGTAAGATACCCTTACTTTTATATACAGGGGAAAAAATCACAATTTAGCCCAAGCTAGGACTATAAAACACCCAAAAAGTTTGAACAAAATCTGTCAAACAGTTTAGGCTCTTTCACCAAGTACAGACAAATAACATTGTAGGACCAACCTTTTTGAGTTCAGCGGCACATAAAACGTCAAATATCCATCATAATTCTGAAATTGTAAATTTTCACGATTATAATTTTTTTCTTGTCAATAAAAATTAAAACGTATGTAGTAAAAGAGGAGTAAAATGGCAGTGTGATAGCATAAATTAACGCGGAAAGAACGTTGCAAACTTGAAAAACTATGAGAAAGGATTAAATAAGTCAAGGAAAGTGAACGGGAAACAAAGAAAAGCAATGAGATCATAGAAGATGATTTTTTTATTCACATCTCACTAAATATATTACGCATTTATTATACTATTTAAGTAATGATGGGAAAGGTAAAATTTAGAGGTTATACTCCCTAATTTACTTGGAGGTAGGGTTTAAACCTTTTAAGGAACAAATTAACCTCAGTACACCCAGCAGTGAATCTTACCTTGACCTCCCCGTCACTGACAAACTAGTCTAGACGAGACTGACGCCTGGGTTAGCATGGACACTGGTACCGGACTTAACCCTTTAAATCATTTCGCTCTCCCAGCATATTCGAAAGTTGAATTAAGTGGCCAACCTAAACTCTCCACCAGAATCTCTATTGTTTGCAATTCCTGGTAAACGTTTTTCTTATAAAGTTCCATCTACGATTGTAGTTAAGTGTTGGACAGTTTATAGTCTACTAGACTAACTTCTTGTTCACATGGTGACGTCAGATGACCTAGAGAAAAAATCTAGTTTTTTAGAAGATGCCAAACAAGTGTTGCATAGTTTCCTTTGCTGATAGTCTACTAGACTAGCTTCTTGTTCACGGGTTAACGTCACAGTACCTAGAGGAAGGAGCTAGTGTTCAGAAGACGACAGTCATGTGTTTGATAATGGATAGTTTCCTTTGATACCAGCCCATTAGACGTTACTTGATCACTTTAATAAAGATAAGCTTCAGATAGCTATAGTGGCATCATATTGTCCCAATTATATACAGGGTGTGTACCATGTAACTACAACAGTCTAAGCACATACAGTCCAGTAGAGTGTAGTTTCATAGCGAACACCCTGTACATTTAATCTGACAACTATACTTGGGGAAAATCAACTGAACAATGTTGCACACAGTCTATAATCCGGAGCCAGCGTTTTTGTTTCCGGAAGGTATGGGTTACATAAAATTAATAAATAACTTGGCTGGGTGGAACGAGGGAGCTGTTATTACGATTACAACAAGCGAACGAGGCCGTTGCTGCTTAGTCCTCTTGTGGGCTTAACGGCTTCATGGTAGGTTGGGGGCGTCGATAACAGGACGCTTTAGCGCCTTTGTTTTAGTGCCTATGGGAAAAGAAAACCGCGAGTTAAGACATTACCGATAATTGGCTGCACCGCCGCCCCCTTCCTCCCGACTACGTTTGTTTGAACTTGTAATCATTGTTCCATCGTGTCCAATTTTCTATTTAAATACACTCTCTGTAAAGTTCAACCCATTAAAGCTTTTTAATCAATAAAGTGTTTACGTAAATATAAATATTTGATATGCATAAAGAGAGTTAAAATAATTCAAATATATAATTTAAATATTTAATGTGGGAGTGCAGGGTACGCAAGTTAAGGAAAGCGTTTTTTCAGTTTTTATAGCAATACTTTTTTTAACAAAATAAATAAAATATTTCTCCGCTAGAAAGATAGAGTTTAATTTTCTTAACATGGTGAAATCAATTGATCTTTAAATTATGTATGGCCATTTGGGAAAGTAGGAGGGGGTCAGTATTAATCTTACACAAAGATATTTTTTTTTCAATGTTTATGGTGATACAAAAAGTATACATATATAGTTGGTTTTTTCAGAAAATTAATATATTAATTATAGAATTTCACTTATATTTAATGCACTTACTGCAATTAAGAGTGTTCTAAAATTGCATGACACTGGTTTTTATTTACCAATCCTTATGTCTAAAAATAATGAAACTATTAAAATTATATGGTTTATCAAATCATAAGAAAATACGTCAGATAGAGAGGGAAAAGAGGGTGGAGGTGGAAGATAATACGATATCTAACGTGGGGCTAGAGGAGGTTCAAAAGTCATGAAAGAAAGCCTTAGTTAATTGAAGGACGGCCCCATATCCGTCATGACCATATCGACATTTGATGAAAACTTTTTAAATGGAAATACAAAGTTGTCATGAAATTCCAGGACAGCCTTCACTGATATTCAAGAGTTGTTGAGGTCACCATGTGAAGAAAATTAAACTATGTTTCTACTGGAGAATTATTTGATATCTTTTGAGCGAAAGGTATGTTGATACCAAAATTCTAAAAATAATACCTTTAACTCATGTTCCATATAATCTCACCTTAAGTTAATGTGTAAGAATGAGGAAGGTAGTTTAGGGGAAATATACTGGCATTAGTGTGGGAAGAGTTCTGGAACGCCTTAACTAAGTATTTCCTCACAACGGTTATATCCACCCGTCCAACCTATCAACATATTCACACTAATGGGTTAAGGATGAGTAAGATAATAATTTAAATGAAAGTGTGCCAGCATTTTTGTGGTAAAACGGTAAATAACTATTTAGGAAAAAATACCTTAGTATACCTGGTTGGTATTCAAACACTGACCTCCCTGTCACCGGAAAACATGATTAGACTATATTGAAACCTTTGACTGCATGCTTTACGCCTTAGACCTCCCAGCCATAGTTGCATTTCTTATTACAAATTGCTCCACCTTACAGCCCTCTTAAGAAATGGTTTGTTATTTTAAAACATTGTTCACGCCAAAAAATGGTAAAATGTATCAACATAATCCTATTATCTTGTCGACCTCGGTGGCTTTTGGGTAAAGTGCTTCAGGGTCCGATGTTTGTGGGTTAAAACTCAACCAGGGTCGACGGATATTTCTTGAGTGACAAAAATCTTTATCATGACTTCCTTCGGAGGGGAAGTAAAGTCGTCGGTTCTATTTAGAATTTGGCAGGTAAAAGAACCCTTAAAGGTATGCGAAATAATATATTTCCCGGCAAAATTGGCAGGACCTTTCGCTCTTGGTCATAGAATATCTCCTGAGCTGATATAATCAGTCGGTTCAGAAAAAGCAAATAAAAACCTAAAAAAATATTTATATTTTAAGATATAGCAGCTACGCGATAATATTCCCCTTCAAGTAGGCGGTGCATTTAAGGCAACCGTTTTATGTTTCAAAATACTGAGCTGAATAACACTCATACAAGGAAGGCTAGGCGCACATTGAGATGCGGCCATCAGTAGAGACAGTACATGGAAGGGAAGTTTTTTTGTAACCAGTAGTTTTGAACGGTATAACACATAATAACGAAACCGTTCAACACAAGCCTACGTCAAGATGTGGTTGAAGTAAGAGATGTGAGATGGAAAGTTTAATTGAAACAAACACACTAGAAGTATTTCAAGTGCTATAGTGTTTACTTCAGTTTAACTTAAGGTCGTTCACACTAAGAGCATGATCAAATGATAGACTATACACTAATGAACAAACTTTCTTCTCTCACTTACATATTGGCTTGAGCACTTGGTGGTTGAATGTGTCACTGATGGTGTCTATATTGTACACCAGATATGTTAATACTTCGGTATTATAGTCAAATACTTTTAAAAATGCATTCCTTACCCTTGTGATCAATGATCTTTTTTTTAAATATACAGTCTATAGATGTTTTTAACAAACAGGAACACTTCTTATCTCATTGAATCTCACCTATCTTTGGGAAATCTCATCTTTTTTCGGAGTTTCACCTATGTTTGGGATACTTTGCCCATGTTTGAGGTAGCTCGCTTATGTTTGAGAAATCTTGTCTGTGTCAAAAAAGTTTAACAATTAGTCTTGGTAATTCACCCATATTCGAGATAGCTCGGTACATCATGTATGTGTTCGGAGTTTCGTTTATATTCAAGGTAGCTCGCCTATTCTCGATACATCATGTATATGTTCGGAGTTTTGCTTATAATCGGGGTAGCTCGCCTTTGTCCGGGAAATCTCGTATGTGTTCGAGGTAGCTATAAAATTAAACCGCGTTGTGGCGAAGCCGGATGTAAACCTGTAGCTTGAAGCTCGCTAAGGCTTATTGTTTGTACTTTGTTCACAGCTAAGCCACAATAATCGAGCGAATAAACAGTAACATAGTAACCAAGTAGCACACGCAGGTTTTAAAGTGTTTTGTAATGTCCCTTTTGTTGATAGTGTTACTAGTAACAGCCTTTACATGAAAAGAGTGCTGTTTCTATCATCCATCTATCATTTTGTTCGCGCGCACTTGTGAAATGTTGTTGTGGTGACTCACTCATAAGTCGGAAACGAACCTGAGTATGTCACTAGAATGGAGAAGATATATCGAGTCTGTTGTGTTGGAAGATGTTTCATCGTAGATTCCCTCCTGCCCTCTTCCTTACCCCTCTTCCTTTTGTCGGAAATGGCTCGACGGCTTCCATCAGAATCTTAACATGGCTTCCAGGACACATTCTATGGACATTCTATTATTTATTTGTACTTTTTTTTTTCTGGCTTTGGGGAAGATGTTGAGTTGTCAAAAGAATAATAGTAAGGGTTTATTATTGTTATTTTTAGTGGCCTATTCTGACATGTACACTATGATTTAATAACAATTCAAACCACATAGTACTTGTTTTCGATCCCTTGGGGAGAGAAGTATTGTTATGTCAAAAAAATTGAACTCTAGATTTTGATAAGGGTTCACGTTTCATGACCCCCCTGAAACCAATCTCGGCTTTTTAACGATTGGGCTAAAACTTGATTAGTAACTAGGGTTTTTAAAAGGTTCTTCCGAGGAGATTTTTGAATTAGCTATCTCATCTTAAAATTAGGGGTATTTTACTGGAGGGCAAAAACAGATAAAATTGATTTTATCAATATCAGTTCTAACGATTTTGATTAAATTTTGTATATGGACACGGTATAAAATTACAAACAAAAGGAAAATTCTTGATTTCCCATAAAAATGACTTTAAGAGTAGGCTACTTTAAAGAAGTGTAAATTTCAAATTTTGATCATACCTTCGCAACTATTTGCGACACAAAATAACTTGTCATTGAAAAGTTATAGAAGGGCCTACTATATAAATCAAAAATATTTTAGTTTTGAATATATTTTAATAAACCAATAGTTTCTGAGCTATAAGAGTGAATATATATATAAGAGATGGTACACTCAAATCCTTGATTCCTTGAATCCTATGGTATTCGAGAGATTCGGTATTCTCGCAAAAAAATATCTCGAATAGATTGAACTCAAAATGCACTTTTTCAGGAATTACATAGCTTCATGTAATCAGTAAAAATGACAATATATCTTCATTTATATAAAAAATAAAAGACAAAATTACCAAATTATTTAAATAAACTCGTTTCCAGAAAAAAAAAAGTATTGTTTAACGTCTTATTTGTTCTTGAAACTTAATAGAAAAGACAAATAAATAGAATAGAAATGTTCAGTGGTGCCAAACCTTTAAAAAAAAAAAAATTTTTATTCACCATGCTAATATTTCTTAAAAAATATTTTCAATTTATACTATTAGTATATGAACCCGCCACTACGCAACTCAGACAAAATTAACAGGTCTGTTTATTTAACTTTAGATGAAACTTGACTGGCAACAGAATTAAAAAAGTAAACAGCTAAATAATAAATATCGATCTCTTCTGTAGTTAGACATAACTTATTATGTCATTGTAGGACAAATAATTTCACTTGTAAGTAAGATATAAATTAATTATGCATTGTTAAAATTATTTCTTAATAGGCTAAGTTAATATGAAATATAAACACTAAAGTAAATATGAAGTTTTCTTTATAGTTGACTTAAAGTTCTGGTAATCAAACGTAATACATTTTGTTAAAATGTAATTATTTTATTTACAAGTATGTCAATTTGTTTGCTTTTTTTTTAAATTTACTTTTCAATTTCTTTGACAAAATAAAATGTGGCCTACTTTTGAAGATTCTAGGATTTGAAAGAAAATTTTGGACTCGAATTTGAGAAATAATTATAGGATTTGACCCATCTGTAATGTATATAACATGCACGTAGTACCTTATATTTTTTATGTAGCACTTCGAAATATCAAACTGATCGTTATGATCTTTGGTGGAGTATTTCTGCAACAATGTATATTATTTCATTTCACAAATCTTACTAGTTTTTAGTAAATGTGCCTATTTTAAGATAAAATATAATAGTCCTAATCCTTTCATTTATCAAAAGGTATGTTAATGACTTAATTTTTAGTATAATAATGAAGAGGGCACCGGTGAAGAAACGCGTTCTAATTAGCGTAAAGATAGAGTTTGGAGGAATTACATTAACTGATAAACCACATGTGAAAAACCATCTCATGTAGACCCGGCCTGGTTTCAATTTTCAACCTTCTTCGACAACGGCGTCCAAAGACCACCACATAATCTTGAAATTTGCTCTAACAAATTGTTTTCTAGACTCTGGATTTGTAGACCTTAGTTCGATTCTCATGACCGAAGTGCTAAAGTTTGATTAACTAGCCTGTAAATATGGAGTTTATGTATTTTCCCACTATAATCTTAGGATTATGCTGGCATATTTTCTTAAAATTAACCCTTGTATTCTTCTACATAATGCATAAAGCTATATAGTTTTAGTCGCCGTTAGACTTTACTAAAACCAGAGTTTAATCATCATCATTAGCAATTGCCCCCACAGAGCATATACATTAGCGTGATTTGCATTTGTATTTAAGTTTTAAAATATGCATGGCTTCTTATATTTGATTGAATTAAAGTTTTCACTATAAGCTCATTGTATTCTTTTATATCCTGATTGCTTGATTTCACTATGATTCAGCCTGAGGGGTATGCACTGTGAATGTTTTGCAACGGGCCCATTACTTCCTAGTTTAGCCTCTGATATAGAGCCTATTTATTATATATATACACACACACACAAATCCATTAAATAGTGGGTTGCGGGAAGAATGGGTGTGAGGGAGGTTACTAAGGCTATTGGTTAAAACTAGGGGTATGCGAAGCTTCGAAACATTGACTTGGCTTCGAAACTAACATCAAATTCGACTTTGCTTCGAAACAAATTCCGGCTTCGAAGCTTCAACAGTAAACATATTGACAGCTAAAATACTAAAATTATGTTCATTTATAGTCATTATGAACGGTTTTATACATTATAAATTAATATTCATATAAAAAACTGAAACAATTTAATTGTAAGCTGTGATAGTAGCTTGATGTTTCATATTAACACGAACTCTCACAAACAATGGCGCAATAAAATATTTTCCAAATAATCTTAGCGCATTAAGCTATAAACATAGCGACAATATAATATTTTTTCAATCATAAAACAACTTAAAAGTAAATAATTTATTTTCGATTCGAGTTAGATTCTTGAAAAAGTGGACTTTGCACACCCCTAGTTAATACCTAAGCCAATCATGAAAAATGGGATCTGTCTTATTAATGATATCATCATCAATAGGTCATTAATCTTTCGATTGATTTGCTGTAATTCTCCACTTCTTCCTATCCCGAGCATTTTTTTTTTTGTTACATCTTTGTACCATCTTCTGACAACACCATCCGCTGATTCATGTACTCCAATGTTGGCCTCCCTCTTGAATATCCCCCTTCCACATCTCCTTCTAGAATGTTGATATATAAATAATAAAATCTGAACAAATAATGCCAATTAGAGATTAGCATTTTCATATTATATAATTCTTGGAGTAGGGAGTGTATTTGTTAAAACTTTTGAATATTTTAAAATTGGTTATATATATAAACCAATTTAAATATACATAT
The DNA here is from genome assembly GCA_902141375.1 of Timema poppense. Taxonomy (NCBI): domain Eukaryota; kingdom Metazoa; phylum Arthropoda; class Insecta; order Phasmatodea; family Timematidae; genus Timema; species Timema poppense. The sequence goes on along the minus strand of CABFOV010000577.1, from coordinate 75,374 downwards.
CGATTGGATGCGTTCCATTTGAAATATAAATTTTTCCATCTCCCGACTTACTATAAAAGTATTTTAGAACCTAAAACACACAATTCTATAGATACGAATTTGTCGTATGGTCTGGATACAATATCAAAACATGCAGTCCTTTCGACTCCTCTGCGCTAGGGGTGAAAGAAATACTTTGTCTATTCCTGCCGTGGCTGAGAGTGCTAACACTTTACCTCGTAATAGAGTAACCTGTAGATTTATACTCAAGGTCTAACGGCTTCATGGGGAACTCATACATTTAAAAAAATCATCACTAGGTCCTTAACGCTGATTGCCCAGAAATGTTAGTGCCTAGTAATAAGCACAAACGTCTTAGTACGTATGCTGTGGATTATCCACAGTTTACTCTAAATCAACGTGATCATTTTGACTATATTTAAAAAAATAATAAGTTAAATATAATTACCCTCTTTGGTGGGCACGGGGGTTGGGTTGTCAACTTTGTCTGGTTAGGTTTCCCAGAGACGTGGAGCTCGAGTTAAATGAGAATGGTTAATCCTACATTCTTAACTATTCCTCTTCCACGAAAATTTGGGCACATTTTATATAAGATCAACCTGATTCATCCCTAACCTATTATAATAATTAAGTACGACTATCGCGTTTTGGTAATACATTTACATCCTTCTAAATCATATGGGCTAAAACTCTCACCTGGACATGATAATCCCTTAATAATGCCGATAAAAATAATTTTAATATTTTAAAAAATCATTCTCAATCCGTCGAAAATTAAATGTATTTTTAATTCCATTTTTATCTCACTTACTTCTTAATTTTTTCCTTCACTTTAAAAACTTATTAGTATTACTATTATCATCATTAATATAATTATGTATCCGTGTATAATATTTATTCTGTTATTGAGGTTGGGTTTATATTCAAGCATAACGCATCCATAATAATAAAGAGTGTATAGCGTACAGCGCACAAGAAAGAAACATACATCGATTTATAATGAAACCTATTGTGTAGTCCTACTAAAACGATCGTATATTATTATTTGAAAATGGCTTAACCTCTTTTCACTACTCGATTATGTATTCAAAAATACTTCATTAAAGGGTTCATTTGAAAAACAACGTTAGTTAAACTGTATCTTTAGAGACTTTAATTGAACTAAATTCAATTTTTGTCCGTACTATTAAATCATATTAGATTTTTATTTTGTTCCGATTTTATTATTTTAATGAATATTATAGTAGATCTAATTCTCAATAACATTGATGAAAATTGTAATATCCCTCCTTTATTTTCAATCATTTACAGACAATCAAAGTCGTTGTCGCTAAAAAAAAATATTCTTAAATAACAAACAAGAATGGCTAACACAAAGTATTTTAAACATGAAAACAAAAGCTAATTATTTTTCTTATGATTTTATATTGACGTTTAATTGGCTATATCCTCATCTCGTATTCTTATTGGCTGATAAGTCTTAAGTCCAGTGACTATAATTTATACTACATTCCTTGCATAATGCGTAAGAAATTAAAATTAAATAAACTACTATTGTATACTCTTCACTAAGTATCGATTATAAACACAATTATTGAAAATAACATTTCCAACCTCTGGTTCACTACCTGCTATGCACTATTCGCTATTATGCCTTATGTATGAATATAAACCAAGCCTTACTGAACATGTATTTTTTAAATGTAATATTAAGCTGCAACATTTGTCACCTCTCTTGGTTATTATTAACAATAATTTGGATAACATTAGTACTACCAGAGGGACACATCTACTCCGTGTACTCATAGCCAGTTTTATTTGAGGCAATTGGTCGAATTTCTTTAATGAACGAGTGAGGGCAATGGGGGAATTGATTGCAACACAATATCGAACCACATAACTAATTATATTTTTTCTCCACTTTTGGTCATATTTAGGGTGATTGTTTAAACAAAGGTATCGTCACGTCGCGCTTTGTATAGAAATAATTTCCGTTTTATAGGAGGTAAAATGTTTCCTATAGTGTTTGTTTTTTTAAAGAAGAATGACATTATTATTATTTCTGAAAAAACTAAATATCATAAATAACTAAATATTTAATTTATTTCAAAGTCATTAAATCAGTTATATAAGTTATTTGTTTTATTCTTTTTAATTTGTACACACACACATATATATATACATATATACATATACCCATTTAAATACCCAGTATGAATCCTTAGCTCAATTGGCAGTGCGTCTGGTATCGGGTATTGGGATCGATCCCCGACAGCCTAAAATGTTTTATCAGATAAATTGGGGCTAGCCCATTCACATCAGGTGAATAAAGGCGAGGGAATTGTGTGTTATTATTGTTTTAGAATTAAGTCGTATGTTCATATAATCAGTCTGTTTCAAACGTACACGTTATATAATCAATTATATATGTATAAATATAGATACATATAAATAAATAAACATACATGTATTTCACGTATATAAACAAAGAAACACACCTTCGTAAAACCTGTTCTACAGTCGCTGTATTTTTTCTAATCACAGAGGACTAACACACGGGATTAAAGGATGTAATGTTGATCCATAGGTCTCATTGCAAGGCTTCAAAGAAAGATACTTTTTTATATGAAGATTCGTAAATCTTTTTTCCGTCGTCGTTCAATCTTTATTCCCATTGAACCCAACATAACCGTCACCAATATCCACCGACCAATGACTACTGCGAATTCAGCTATTTTTTACGAGTTGAGGACAGTAAAGATTTCTAACGATGTAGATATGTACTAAAAAAAAGTATGTAATGTGGTCTCGACAAGAACGTTTGGTGGGGCCAAATAACATAAATATGGGATGACCAGAATATAACTTTTTGTTTTATGAAGTGGTTGTAAAATAAATAACTAGAATATTACCAAACATTTGGTTTACCATTTTTGTTTTTCTCAGACAATTCGTGCGAATCACCCTTCTCAAAAGAGGTATTTAAGTATTTATTTTAAAATTTTCTAAACGCGTGTTGTAGCCTACAGTCGAACCAGATATTAAAGACAATTGGTTATAATCTGCCCTAGCCCACCCTTCTGGGTCACGTGATGGTTGACCATGAGTCAAGAGACTTTGGCATAATTTTGGGTGCAACAGATGGATAAATGTATTATTTGCAAAAAGATTCACTCTACTATCCAATTAGTAAATATCAAGGTGTTAGGGCTGGGTGTGTAGTATAAGCTATACTTAATTAGATTAAGTTAGTCGGTAAATTGCAGGGGTGCGCAAAGTCCACTTTTTCATTTCAAAGTGAGCTCCAATCGAATATATGAACTATTCTCAAGGCCGAATCGAAGTTTTAATATTTTTTGTTAGTTGTTTTATGGTTGAAAAAGTTTATATTACTGTGGTTATTTAAATTGCTTTATGCACTAAAATTATTTGGAAAATGTTTTATTGCACAGTGTTTGTAATATTTGGTTCCAATCTGATAAATCAAGCTATTATCACAACAAGCAATTCAATTACTTCAGATTTTTTCATATTAATATTGTTTTGTAAAGAATATAACAGTTCAGAATGCCAGTAATTGAACATACATTTAATATTCTAGCTGCCAATATTTTTATTGGTGAAGCTTCGAAACCAGAATTTTTATAAGTGAAGTCGAAGTTAATGTTTGTTTCGAAGCCAAGTCGAAGTTTCGAAACTTCACACTCCCCTAGTCAATTGTATACTTATTTATAATCAGCCTGTTTAATTTCGCCATCTGGTCAGAGATAATTGTTCTTCCATTAACTAAATGGATTTTACCTATACAAGAAATTATGTTATTACTATTATTATTATTATTATTTAGTTAGCACTTCATCTTACTAACCTTTCGGGTTATACGCTTAAGTATTAGTTACTCTAATGGATTAGGAATTGGGGGGGGGGGTTAAATTTAGAGGAAGTTAACCCGCATTGGCGTGTAGGGAGAATGGAAAATAATTTAGGAAAAACCACCCGCACTTCACTAGACCGAGATTAAAACCTCAATATCCCCGTCCTTGGCAGTCTAGCTCGGCACAAAACTAGTGCGTTAGCCAACTACGCCACCAAGAAGGGTTAAAAATTCGAATATCATTCACATAATTACTTAGAAGTATTTCTATATTTATTTAATTTGTAGGCCGATTTTATAAATATATATTGTGTCTGCACATGACTTAAAAAGTATCTTAGCATTCCCGCATATATTTAATAATTTGACAGTAAAATAACCAATAATGAATTGTTTCATGAGTCTTATTTCACTGCAAATGGCGTGTACAGAAATGCTGTAAATTCCATGCAGTTGGATAAGTCTTTTTATTTTCTCATATTAAGAGAAATTATTGAAATTGAAAAAAAAATAATAGAAATTATAATTATAATTAATTTTAACATTTTATGTGTGCCCCAATCAAATAAATGGTACGACATAATCGCACAGACTTTCTCATATTGCGTATTATGGGGTCGAGGATAATTTTCAACAATAGTATTTGAGTAAACTAGCCGCAAGTAAAACAAGCACATCATTTTGTTAATCACAATATCTGCGCTTTAAATATACATTTTAAATTACTCAAATTGCTAATATATTTCTAACAAAGATATACTTTCAAAAGTCATTTATTTGTAAGCTATCTTAAAATTATTTATTTAAAATAAATTAAAACATGTTCTTATTTAAAATAAAAAACTATTTACAGATTCTCAGTTTGAATTCAATCCTGAAGGTCAATTTTTAAAAAAGTTTAAAGTTTCTATAATTTGTTGTAAGTAAGGTACCATTAAATTAATCTGTTTTAGATAAATAAAGATACTTTATTATTTATATGTAAAATAGTTCCCCGATACCTAAATCCCCGATATCAAAATAATTATAGATCCTTATAAAAAATCAAATTTGAAAAAAATCAGCCATTGCTTAACCATTATTAAATATTTTTTTTAAATAAATCTTCACAGCTATTTTTAATACAAATAACTTAACATAAACCCACTTTGAACCAATTACAACAATTTTTTTTGTAAACATTAAAATTACTAAACACTTATTTCAATTTTTTTTTTTTAAACAGCCAGTAAACTACCTTCCAACGAATTTTTTCCGAATAACAAATGAAATAGTGTTATTAGTCATGTCAAACAAATACTAAATATCCATTAAAAAAAATCCTTAGACCCATTTTCGAAAACTTTGGAATTAAAAAATTACCCTAATTTAAACTATAATTAATTAAAGGGCTAGGGTAGAAATAAAAATAAACTTTAGTGATATTGCATGTAATATCTAGAAGTTTGAACAAATTCTATCAAAACATTTTGGATTTGTGATCAAGACAGGTAGACACGGGGAAATTAGAAATGTAAAATCCACTTTTTTGAGTTCCTGTTCACATAAAACGTAAAAATTCGTCATAATCTCGAAATAGATTTTTTTCACAATCACAATACTTTCTATGAGAAAGTATAATAGTTAATTTTATAATTCTGTCAGTCGATGTATCTCTGTCTATCTGATTGTCACTGACTGAAATGGTGTGATGAATTTTGTCTAAACTTATATTAGGTATATGGAAATACTTCCTGGACTTTTTTTTACCCAAGCCCTCAAATTAAGGGATTGTTAATTGATGTGTTGACTTCGTCTGGTCTGGTCGCTGCTGATGAGAAGAATGGGGTTCTGATCCCAATCGTGTGTAATAAGGGTGGCTTTTCCTAAATGGTTTCCTACTCTTCCTCCACGTGAATGCAGGTACACATATTCAAAATTCCACCCTACCCATTTTCGGGGACAAATGCGTCTCCTCCATATGGGTAGAAAGGCTTAGCGCAAAAATAGATAGCAAAATCTCATAATGTCAGTAATAATTGTATATTACATTTTAGTTTTAAAGGTTAAATGTATGTAAATATTCCAAGCTAACAATTATACACACTTTAAATAGTATTGATTTATTCGTTCACTGTGTGTGTGTGTATGTATGTGTGTTGTATGTATGTGTGTGTGTGTGTGTGTGTGTGTGCGTGCGTGCGTGCGTGCGTGCATGCGTGCGCAGACGCTGTTGAGACCTTAACAAATTAAGGCCCTTGACCCTATAGAGTGCAAGTCTGAAACCTATTTTGTGAGATGGTGAGCGGGAGGGTGAAGGGCTTCACAGCCGACCGAAGTATCCTTCCGCGCCAACAAGAACAGATGTATCACGGAAACCTTAGATGGCGCTAGCTACCAGACAGGTATTGCGGAAAAATTAAACGTTTGAAAATAGCAGTTTTCTTGAGAACGAGGGAAATTTTTATGTTAATATTTTCAACACTCATTTTAAGATAATGTATCGATGTTTATTAATTGTTACATTTTCTTATTTCCTGTGATGAATCCGTCCGTTTTCTATTGAAAAATGTCAATTTTATCGATAGTTGATCACTTTAAAAACTATAGAGGAGGTGTGTGTATAAAAAGTATAACTTAATCAACACACTTTTATTCTTGAAAACGGCCGGGGTTCAATCCTCGGTCCCGGCACAGATTTATCTGATTACCAACCCTTCCTTCACCTCTGACAAGATATATTGTGAATGTGGGGAATGCCAGGCCTCCACCGTGGTTCGAATTCCACGTTAAATCTGTAGGTCCTCCATTTCATCTCACAATCACCCTACCATTAAACATTAGCGTAAGTTCGTATAACCCGAACGGGTAGTAAGACGCGGTGCTAATAATAATAATAATAATAATAATAATATTCTTGAAAACAAACCTTTTTCGAAAAGAAAATTGCAAAACCATGAAAAAAATTAAGATAACCGTTTGTTCCCATGGCCCTGCATTTCCACGCCAAATGAAAATGACCGATTGCCTTAAAAGTAGAACATAAAATGTCAAAGATTTTTTCACAATCCAATAAGTGCATTTTGGTTTTCTAAACTATACAGTGGTGCTCAAAAGCACAGGAGTTTAAAAACAAAAATAAATATATCATTTAAATGTTTGGTTAGTCCTTTTCATCTTCTCACAAACAAAAAACTATGTTTATAAAATATGTATATTTAATAAAACAAACTATTTTTTCTATCAAAGTGTATCAAGCTAATTGTATGTTATCCCAATAAAATCACATCGTTAGATGCCCCATCAGAACAAACGACTTCTATCTTGCAGCTTTATTAAAAATTAAAAAATAATATTAAACGTAACTGAAACGTTAAATAAAAATAACAACTGTGCTCAAAATACACACAGCAGCCTGGGCTCTTTAGTCAGCCATCGATCAACTTGGGGAAACGGGGTCAGGTAGGGTGGTGGTGGGGGGGGGGAGGTAATTAGAAGCCGTGGATGTCGGTAATAAACGTTTTGATAACAGTGCACTCTTCAAAGCGACGTTCCCCCGTGTCTAAACAGACAAACCCCGACACGTGGTACCCCCTATAATTACACCGCGTACGAGCCTATGATATGATGTATGGGGTGGAGGGTCGTCGGCCGCGCTTTGTACGATCGTTTTCGAGGATGACGATCATTCAGATCTCTAACGATCCCGTCCCAAGAGCCAAATAAAAGCTCACAAAACGATTGTTTTATTGATGATTGATGTGATAAATAGAACCATCAATTACTTCGTTGCCCTCCCCTAGCCCCTCCATTTTCCTCTCTCTTATTTCAAACAACGGTTAGATTGAGATTAAAAAGAGATAGCCTACTCGATTTTTTTTTACCAGTAACAAATGATTGGTCTCTGAGCTAAAAAGCTGAAGTTTGATTATCGACCTGGTATGCAGCCTATTAACAACTTCATCTATGGCAAGGGTCCCCAAACTTAATGAGTGGAGGGCCTCATTAAGATATTGAAAGTTCTAGGTGGGCCAAATAGAAATATTATATATATATATATATATATATAGAGCTTGCAACCACAACCAAACAAACTGTGTAGCCACAATAATTACCCTCACCCTTCCCCAAGAGGAAACGTTCCTCAACCCCTCCGTTCAACAGACACTTCATGAAACGCTGATGGCGAGTGAGGAACTGTATACACTACAGAATAGTTGGAATGGAATGGTATGTATGAAGGTATTTTGTGTACTCCATACAGGAGCACGAGCATTTTGGTATTAATCATTGAATTATTTTTTCATTTAAAAAAATGGTCAAAGCGTCCGCGTGCCAAATAAACCCGCTCCACATGTCGGACTCGGCCCGTTGGGTGGGGACTTCTGCTCTAACCGGTGATGATGAGTATGGAGTGGAGAAGGGACAGAAAAACCACCACCTAGTGCATCCGGCTGAGATTCTAACCTAGTCACTGGCAATCATTTTTATTACGAGAATAACGATTTAAATTGTGTGACCATTTATATGGGTTTTAAGTTGTAATATTATTTAAATATAGTTGAGAACGAGAATCTGGAAAAGTGAATATTATCTGAGTGTTTTAAAACTATATTGAAATAAATTCCTGCAAACAGCACCATCTCTGTCACTCGATGGAAATTGCAATTAATGGTTCTGTAGAGAAGTAGGACTAACATAGTGGAAGTTGAAAAATTTCATTAATAAGTATTATCTATTCAAACCTTAAAACTAAAATAAGACATTTTTGAAAAACATTATAAGTTGTAGTAAGGAACATTAATTAATCGTAGTTATAGTAATAGAATTATTTGTAAAAATATTACATTGTGAGGTAGAAAATATGTTTTAATTAGCACTGAGCCTGAGTTCAATTGAGAATTAAGATATGAATGCTGTCTTTAATATCTAAGAAGCTATTAATATTGACATTATTATTCAAATCAATATTTATCAAAATTAATAATGTAACTGTCATAAATTATAATAATCATTCGATGTAATGAATAGTTAAAATATGAAATAGAAAATATGTTTAAATGGACTGAGTCTAAGTTCAATCGAGGATTAAGATGTAAATGCTGTCTTTAATAACTAAGAAGCTATTGACATTGACAAAGTTACACAAAATCACAATACGACCAAATTAATAAAGAATTATGATTATTAAAAGTTATGTAAAAGCAATTATTTGAATGTAGAATAGATAAATAATGTAATAGATATTAATCTTAGATTTCAGATTTAGCGTTAGATTACTGTCCTTCCCAAATTCTAAAAAGATCTTAACATATTAAAAATGTGAGTCATTTCACATACAATATAAAAGTAAACATGTTAAAATACATGTAACATTAACACATGAGTCAAATAAAGTTAAATACACATTTTGATGAAAAATGATAAGTTATAAAGTTAAGGTAGACAGTTATCAAATGGGAGAAAATAAATTAAATTAAAGTGAGTTGAAAATTGAATTCTATTCTTATCTGATGTTGTAACTCCCTTGTTCCTTTTTGATCCCGAATGTGAGTCAATCACCGCCGATGGAACTGATATCAGGGACTTTAATGTCCTGAGTGTGACGTCGTTGTCACGTCGAAACATGTAGATGAACTGTGATTGACTCACATTCGGCATCAAAAAGGAACAAGGAATTACAACATCAGATAAGAATAGAATTCAATTTTCAACTCACTTTAATTCAATTTATTCTCTCCCATTTGATAACTGTCTACCTTAACTTTATAACTTATCATTTTTCATCAAAATGTGTATTTAACTTTATTTGACTCATGTGTTAATGTTACATGTATTTTAACATGTTTACTTTTATATTGTATGTGAAATGACTCACATTTTTAATATGTTAAGATCTTTTTAGAATTTGGGAAGGACAGTAATCTAACGCTAAATCTGAAATCTAAGATTAATATCTATTACATTATTTATCTATTCTACATTCAAATAATTGCTTTTACATAACTTTTAATAATCATAATTCTTTATTAATTTGGTCGTATTGTGATTTTGTGTAACTTTGTCAATGTCAATAGCTTCTTAGTTATTAAAGACAGCATTTACATCTTAATCCTCGATTGAACTTAGACTCAGTCCATTTAAACATATTTTCTATTTCATATTTTAACTATTCATTACATCGAATGATTATTATAATTTATGACAGTTACATTATTAATTTTGATAAATATTGATTTGAATAATAATGTCAATATTAATAGCTTCTTAGATATTAAAGACAGCATTCATATCTTAATTCTCAATTGATCTCAGACTGAGTGCTAATTAAAAAATATTTTCTATCTCACATTGTAATATTCTTTACATTGAATTCTATTATTATAACTACGATTAAAATAATACAGATACAATCATAACTAATCTTGCAAGGAATCAGGAAAAAGGTTTAAAGAGGATTCTTAGCTTATATAGCCTTAAGGTCTACTAAAGGTATTCACGAACGTGATTGGATACAAAATCTGTTGAGAAATCTTAAATGCACATGTGTGACACACAGCAACGTTCACTGAGGCATACAATATTAAATTTAATTTAAAAAAAATATTTTTTAAATAACGTGGGATCTAATTAGGAACGTTTGCAACGCGTCTTAGTGCTCCGATAGGTGGCCTCCCTAGTGTGAAACGTGTGCATCGTTAACGACAACGTTTTAGCTCTGGTTTTTTAATTTTTAACCAAGCTGAACACGTTACACGTTCTTCACCTCTGTTATATAGTTTAAAATTTCATCATTCGTAACGCTAGATTTCTAACTCTCCCGAAGATAAACAGACTCAGTTTTTCATCCGAAAAAAAAAGACAAATAAAGCGACTCCCTCTTCATTTATGATTCGAGCAGAAACGATAATATTAGCTCAGTTATATAGAACCCCCACAATATAAATACGCACTAGAGCACTCCACGCTTACACCACTATTCCAATACTGGTTTGGTTCAACTCTTCTTTGTTTACCACCTGTAAATTCTGTGGCCTACACGTGACGTGTGGTGAGTCAAATTAGTAACTCATCCACATCGGTTAACAAATGGACTAAACAGTCAAGCTGGTCTATTCTGGTTTGCCATTGATGGCGAGGTGTGGGTTTTGAATCCCTGCTGAGTGTACCAAGGCTGGATTTTTTTCCTGAATGGTTTCCCACCATTTCACTACGCAATTACTGGAGCATTATTACCTCTAAATATGATCATTCTTGACCCTACTCCAACGGTATGGTTAAATGGGAATAACTTGGACAGGCAATAAGACGCAATGTATAAATAAATGGTACGGAACTCAGCACGGACTTTCTCGCTCTATTGTTTAAAAATGCAGATATTTACTCAAAACTCGTAATATATGTTAAACAAAATAATAATTACTATTAGCAATATTTCTTACTACCCGTTAGGGTTTTACGCAATTACGCTAATGTGTAATAGTAAGGTGATTGTAAGATGAAATGGAGGACCTATAGTTTAACGTGGAATCCGAACCAGGTTGGAGACCTAGCATTCCCCACATTCAAACGTTGTGATTAATACACGTCTTGTCAAAGGTGAAGGAAGGGAACGAAATATTATACACAAGCAAACCCAAGAATATATTGCACTTTACCTATGTAAAACTTTTTTTTTAGTCCCGGTTTTAAATTTTATAATTTTGTTTTCAAAGAATTAATGTCCTCATTTGTATGTTTGGACCGATAAAAAATATCATTGTGGGGTCCACAAGGGTCAAAACTTTGTATTAAAGTTTCAACTTCCGGTACTTTCGACATTTTATTAGGTGTCGCAAATTTTTACGCCATTGCATTGCTATTAAATTCCTCATTTATAAATTTTGACCAATAAAAAATGTAAATATTGACTATTAATCTAAAATGGATATAGATTATTGCTGTACAAACATTTCTCTTAAGGGTTTTAAGGAAAAAAACATTCAGAGACTTATATTTAATTACTCTATGGTATTGGAGAATTATTGCGTTAAAACTTAAGTAGTATCTCTTTACAACTAAAGCTCACAAAATTGTATTAATAGATTTGCCAATATCTCAAAAACTGTTGGATTTATAAAAATATATTTCATATAAAAGTTTTTTTATTTTTAATACTACTACAATTATGCAATGATAAGTTATTTGGTATCTCACATAGTTGCGGAGATACGGAAGTTTCTGCTTCTGTAAAGTACCCTAAAATTCATTTT
>CABFOV010000577.1:42269-62734 GCA_902141375.1 Timema poppense | reverse complement strand
TTCATATTTATTTATATATATATATATATATATATATATATATTTACGCATAGCTTGAAAGTTATTGGTTTTATGAAAATATGCTTCGAATAAAATATTTGTAATATAAACAGACCTACATATTTGTAACGATAAGTAATTTCATATCTCAAATAGTTTAGGAGATATTATAATAAAATATAATGTATGCATCAGACCGGAGCCCTCAAAGTCGTTTTGCCGACATATTGAGAGAAGTCATTTTGTTTGGAATATTTATAAATGTTTAGAAATGATATTAATAAAAATCATTTGAGCCGATTTTGAGAAAAAAGACTTTTTATCTTTCTTCCCTTCAGTAAACTACCCTTAATTTTAGGGTTAGATATCCAATTCCAAAAACCCTCGGGGCAACCCTATGAAAACTCTAGATACCAAGTTTTAGCCCGATTGGTAAAATAGTTTAGGCTCTAGTTGGAGGTACAGACAGACGGAAAGTCAAAAACCACTTTTTTGGATTTGGGGGGGTCATGAAACGACAAGATTCATGAAAATCTTGAGTTCGTTTTTTTTACGATCACAATACTTTCTCTACCTGTAAGATAGCGATAAAGTAAAAGGAAGGAAGAAAAAAGTATATCCCCTTTTATATAGAAGATAACCTGAGTTAAGGTCTATATTTTTGCAGTTTTTTTAACAAAAACTTTTTTTGGTCATTAAAATAATTACAATATTGCTTCATAAGATACATTTATTTTCATTTTATACGTATTGTGATCTCAAAAGTTATTGAATATTTGTCATAATCATTCCGCCTTTGGCCTGAAACTTTTAAAATTAGATTACAGATATTTTTTTAAGAAATGTTGCTTTTCCTCTTTTTGTTATTGCCTTATTGCCTGTCTGGGCTTTTCGGTTCTGGCGCCGGAATGAGAACGGTCGAATTAAGATTAAATGTACACTTGTTTTCCTGGTGGGAGAGTGTGAAAATAGTTAGGGAAAAACATCTTCAGTATACCCGATTGATATTCGAACTATTGTCTCATAGCTACGAGAATTACACAATAAACCATGTGAACACCTTTATGGGACCAAAAACTCTTAAAATTATTATTTGTAAAAAATTAAATTAAACGTATACACTGAAGAAATATATGATTTGTTTTGCCCAAAAAAAGAGGGGTGGGGGTTAAAACACTGCAAAATAAGTGGTACGACACAAATGCACACACTTTCTTGTACTGTATATTATAGCGGTGAAGAAAATTTTCGAAATAGGTTTTTAGTAAACTACCCTTCCCGAGTTTTACTGATAAAAGCAAACACATTCTCTTTTTAATCACAACACCTTGTGGCCACCAAAGCGGGTCTATTTGTGTTATTCCTTAAAAAAAAACTTGTAGAAATATTTCTGAAAGCATATAAATCATAAAACTGGTGCATCTTAATCATTTGACTCTAAAATAGGAAACAAAGTTTATTTAAAATGATGTATAATAGTTTTTATGGAAAATATATTGTAAGTTTTTGATGGTCTAAATACGTAAACATGCAGCAACCAACAATAAAGTAGATACATTGTAAAATCGACATTGTTTGTGGAAGAGAAAATAATATATGAGAGATAAGTCTACATACTTTAATATCCCCATTTCCCACTTCTGGTACAAAGTACGTAAATAAGAAATGCGAACACACATAAAAATAAAAGTAATTTTTTTGTAAGCTAGCCAACTGTCCAATGTAGTTAATTTAAATGTGTTATATTTGTTCAAATTACAAAAATACGAGCAAAACAACTTTGAATGATTTTTCTGTAGCTTTGGTTTCTTCCCCACCCACAGGAGCGCAAATAATTGCCTTTTTTTGGTGGAAATAATTACTTTGTATGTTTTGGAAAAATTCAATATTTTAACCTGATAGCTCAATGTTATTTGATTGAAAATGCCACGAAAATTTGAGGGTTTCATGGTTTCAGTTGACAAAGTTTCATAGCTCCCCACACAAAGGGGATTAGGTGCATTTGAGTCACCGATACAATAAAATATCATTTTCAAATATTCATTTGCATATTTTCTGCTCAGAGATTTCTTTTTAAAAAGTTTATAGAAGATAATTACAATATTCGATCCACTTGTTTCAACTTAAATAAATTCACGTTCAATAGCCGGACGCGTGTTCTGATCACTGCTACTAATATTTACACTTGCAACATTGAGCTCAAATGGACCACTTTTGAGCCAACCATCCATTTTATCAAATGGAAATGAGACGAATACGTCAATTATTAATTAAACTCGTAAAATTACTATAAAATAAACAAAAAAACACCATAAATTATCTAAATACCAGCAGCAAACAGCAAAATAAACACACGTAACTACCAAATATGCGTAAGACCCAAACGGGTAGGAGGGTGCAGTGCTAAAATAAATGGTACGGTGCACCGCACAGACTTTCTCCCTCTTTTATTTTAAAATATAAACATTTACCAAAAACTAGTAAGATTTGTGAAACGAAATAATATGCATTGCTCCAGAAACGCTCCAACAAAAATCACAAATTAAATAATGTATCCACTGTTACAGAAACACGAGGAAACGTAGAAAAGTATGTTTTTCATAGAAAGTAATCAATTTTATATTTTTTAGTGCTCCATAATATATATTTTACATACACCTATATATGTTTGCTTATAGCTCAGACACTATTGATTTTATAAAAATATATTCCGTATTAATATATTTTAATTTGTTCTTGTACTACACCTTTACTGTGGTAAGATATTTCATATTTCAAATAGTTACGTAGATTGATAAAAATAGAAACCTTCCGCTTCGATAAAGTACCCTTAAAAGTTATTTTGGTGAGAAAACGAGAGTTTACATTTTGTTTGTATTGTTAAACAATGTTTGTATACAAAATGTAATCAGAATTTTTAAAGTGGATGTTGATAAAATTGAATTACCTTTAATATAAGGGTTAGATATCTAATTCAAAAAACTCCTTGGTGAAACCCTATGAAAGTTCTAGATACCAAGTTTTAGCCAGACTGACAAAATGGTTTCGGCCTTAGACCGAAATACGCACTGACAAATAGACAAACAGACGACATCGGAAAAACCACGTTTTAGGTTTCAGGGCGTCAAGAAACATCGACATTTACCAAAATCTCAAGTTTTATTTCTTTGACTGTCACAATAATTATCTCTTCAAAAGATCGAGAGAAAGTAAAATTGTATAGGCTTACTACAATGTGTTTATCATCTCTTCATCTAACTGCAAGTGCCTTAAAATTTGGTCTCTTCAACTACACTGGATGGATAGCTTATGTTAACGTTTGAGCGTACAAAATAAAATAATATCAAAAGAGATCTTTTTCCCTTACTACCCATCTAATCTATACGCATTTTAATTACGTTAGTGATATAGGGGTGAGGAAATGAGAGTTTTAAGGAAACGTACCTTAATTTATGTGGAGAGAGAGCCTATTTAGGAAAAAAAAATATCTTCAAGACACCCAGCCGGGATTCGAAACCAACCTTCCCGTCATCAACAATCTTAACTAGATACTAGAAAAGCCTGACGTTTGGTCCTCTGATTCACCTATGCAGGTGGTTTAGATTATGGGGAAAAATTAAATTAAATTGTATTGTTTGATTAAATGTATGTAAATACATACCAAATATCTGTGAAGAGATTTTAAAAATTGGAAGTAACTCACACTAAAAATACACTATCGATATAAAAAAAAAAGTATCTTGATAGCGCTGTCGAGAGTTTAGAAATCTATTATCTTTCCCATTCGGGGAGCCAATTAACAACATAATTACGTACGATCAATGACAGCTCGATAACACAGTAGTGTCGATACATGACAAATATCTCAATTTAGGGGAAAAAATGGGTGAGCCTAGTGACCCCCACTTCCCATAGATCCGCTTTTCCCTATACAGTACGATTTACGGTTATGGGAAGGCAGGAAAAGGCAGTCATGCAGTAACCTCGCTGAAATTTGACGCGGGCATACGATCGCTATTAGCCCCTCAAAAACGATTTATTATCCGTGAATGGCCAAAATTACTGATTGGCAAAAAGCCTCTCCTCCTCCAGCCCTCGTAACTTCCCTCTGTTGGGGAGAGTATATATCCGCGCATTATGCTGTGATGTTTGTTCCACGATCCAAACCCACACTTCGTTTGAAACACGATACGATATCGTTGTATCCGGTTGAAACGTGAAGAATTAGTTTTTATTCCGAATACCGATTACAATTAACTGTTGAAGTGAATGGATCTCGATGGAATATCATTAGTAGGTAGTGATGGGCACGATTCTTGAATATCGCCAGGAGATAAAATAAAAGTACGAGAAGATGTGTAGATCTTGACTAAGTGTTTGTTGAAAAAAATATAATTTATATATAAGAAAATGTTATTGCTATTATTCCTTTGTTTTTAAATAATTTAAAATGTTTATGGTGTTCACTTCTTTACTTAAACTAAACAAAAGTGTAAACTTTAAAACGTGGAATGCCTAGAATGTATTTTCTTTGGTGTTGACTTCCTTAGATTAAGTTAAGACTAAGTTAAACAAAAGTGTAAACTTTAAAACGTGGAATACCTAGATTGTATTTGTTCCATTTTAATCGTTGATAAATTATCTTGAAAAAATTAAAGACATTTCACAAATATGGCACATTTACCACTGAACATCTCTTGCTAATAGGCTCTTGATGCTAATTTTCAAGGTAAAACTCAAAAGTAGTTCACTCTGTGACATAGAATGAAAATATTTAGTTGGTCACACCTTTAATACTAACTATGTAAGTTATACATAGACACACCATACATACATTTAATTTTGTATTTATAAAAACGGTCAACTACACATCCATTAATTTTTTATTTACGAAAACACCTTAAGGTGGGATGGAAGGATACGCAAGAAAAGTTAAGGGCTTTTGCAATTTTCATAGCAAAACTTTTTTTGTCCGAAATAAATAAAATATTGCTTTAATAGAAACATAGAGTTTAATTTTTTACACTTGGTGTTTTTTTTAACAGTTAATGAATATATATCACAGGCGTAACAGGACTAGATGACAAACTTTTTAAATGAAGATAAAAAGTTGTCATTAAATTCCATGACAGATGTTTAGGAATTATTTATATCAGCATGTGAGAAAATTAAACTACTGTTTCTACTTGAGAAATATTTGGTCTATTTTAACCAAAAAGTTTTGCTTTAATAACTACAAAAACACTTATCCTTTATTGATTCCCCTAAACTCCCAGTTTGATAATTAAATATATATTTCCTGGTTTGAAAATAAATTTACTTTCTAACCATACTTAAAGAAGGGCTACATTTATAGTTACGTTCCAATAATAATGTGTATGTATGTATTATTATTGTTAGAGTATATACTCATGTATGGCATGGAAGGTAACGACAAATATAGCCCTTCTTTAAGTATGGTTAGAAAGTAAACTTATTTTTGGATAAGCAGATATATTTTTAATTCTTAAGGTTGGAGTTTAAGGGAATCTAAACAAGATAAGTGTTTTTGCCATTTTTAAATCAAAACTTTTTTGGTTAAAATATACCAAATATTTCCCCAGTAGAAACATTTAGTTTAATTTTCTTCACACGCTGATATAACTAATTCTTGAATATCTGTCCGAAATTCTTGGAATTTAATGACAACTTTTTCTCTTCGTTTTAAAAGTTTGTCCTCGAGTCCTGCTATGCGCGTGATAGATATCCATGAACTCTTAAAAATCAACAAGTGTTAAAAATTAAACTCTATTTTTATATTAAAGCAATATTTTATTAATTTTGGCAAAAAAAAGTTTTTCTATAAAAATTGCAAAAACACTTGTCTATATATACACATGTCTCGCCGACTAGCTGACAATTAAACTGCACCAGACTACAATAATAACGGGTCCTCCAGGTATTTAATGTTAAGTAAATAAAACCTCTGTGCTTAACTTGTTGCTAGAATACTCTGCCTTAGGGCAACAATACTGTATTTCCTTGGGTGCTAGGCAACACTAACATGTATGACTGGCACAAAATAATATTATACACTTAAAAGAACACTTAATCAGGTTCAAGAAAAATATTAGGAAGAAAATGATCTGAACTTTAAAAAAATATATGTTAAAGCCTTGTTTATTCTGATATATGTAACTTAATTTTGTATACTAAATTACCCCGTCTGTGACGCATCATTTAAATAAAAATCTAAAGTAAAAATTACTATGATTTAAATAACTATTTGTGTGATAATAAAATAAAATGAACTAAACAGATTTTCAGTTTGCAATATTTATAAGTAGAACTATTGAAGTAAATCGATTTTGTTTGTAAAATACTAAATTAGTTATTGTTAGCTTTTTTTAAAATTAAATAGCGGTCTTGCTCATAAATTTAATATTTTAGGCTTGGTTGAGATTGTTAATTGTTCTACAATGGTTGACAATATCAATAAAAGTGTTTTTATAAAAAAGTATAGTAATTATAATAATACATTTCTGATATCAATATCATGGAAAATAGCATAGATGAAAATAGTTGGTAGAGTTAACTAGTATTGCTGCTTTTGATGAACGATTGAATTTGGGGAAGGATGACACTAGGATACAAACCGATCGATCTCTCTCACATATGTAGATTTCCATTGTAACACTGCTTGAAGAATTATGGAAATTTAAAAGTCTTCAAATTAGTGAAAATACTGTAGTACTATTCCTATTTCTATAAACACTCTTAATGCCTAATTGGACCTTGGGTTAACTTTTGAAATAGTTTTATGCATCTTAGCCCACTTTTTTTTATGTTATTCTTCAAGTTCCATCAACACCAGGATCAAAACGATGCCAAAAATAGAAACCTTCATTCTCCTTTCAGAACAATTTGAAAAATGGTTCCAAAGAAGGAGTTAGGGATAGAAACAATCAGGGGAAACCAACCAGGTACTGAAATTCGTCCTTGAAAGCTGATATAGAGGAAAATAATAGTTGAAGAAATTTAACTTTAAAGATTATAGAAACAGGATAGGTATAAGAAACCTCTTAAATCTAACATCTTTCATATGCAAATCCATTGCCTAAAATATCTTAACAAACTTCCTTGTTTTAATTCTTCTACCTTCGCGCTCTGCGGAGCTTCACCGCCGTGTCGCTAGATTTCATAAGGTGGTCCTAATAACACCAAAGCAGCCAGAGATCAGGTAGCATTCTGGCGTCGCTCTTCCACTAAGAAAATTGGTGAGAAATAAACAAAATCATCTTGAGTCGATTCACCGGGATCCTAATTACAGGGCATTAGTAAGTGACCTGAACTCCGTACAATACGGCTTGAACATGAATTTCCCAACTCTGGAATGTGGTATAAAGTCTCCATGCTACTGAATTATATTTAAATATTAAACTGTTTGAACTTGAGGTCGTCCTGGATGGTTGGTCACTTGCAATTTGGCGGCCATAATGCGAGCTCAGCATAGAAACAATTTTTATTTCTTAGAATACATTCATGTTTAAAAAATAGGAAATTAATACATATTATATGACATTATTATTTTTATTATTATTTTTATTATTACAATAAGAGAACAAGTGATTTTACACTACATTTTACTATCCATACTTTCATTTATATCTGTTAGTTAGGAATGTGTTCATATTGTATTTGGCATGTTTTAAAGCGCCAAACGCAAAATGTACATTTCATAAAAATACTTTTTACATAACTTGTTTGGATGTTTAGTTTTGCAAAATACAGTCGAATCTGTTCAACTTAGTAAAACCATAGAAATTTCACCTTCTTCCTTTTTGTGCTAATTTATTAGGAACTCGTGAAAATTTAATTGGCTAATGTAAATCTACCACCCCCCGTTCCGAACAAATAATGTTATGCACTTTCATAATGACGTCATAACAGTTATATCAATCACATGGTTGACTCATCAATCATTTAAATCAAAATGGGTGTGTTGAATTTAAAGCTAAAGTAACCATTTCATCCATTCCCACCAAATCTGAAGGAGTAAAATGAGTCCAATATTTATATGAACACCCTTCATAATGCTCGTGGGACTTCCCATTTATCAGTTAGTTTAAAATTTCGCGTCTCTCTTACCCAAGATCACGATGAAATCCAACCATAGTAAGATTAATCACCTAAAAAGTAATTGCGGGATAACAATTGCAATAGCTTCTTCCCTGATGAAAAAATTACCGGCAGAGAAATAAAGAAGCTTCTACATCTTTTTTTTTCTCTTAATATTTTGTTTTGTTTTACCTTAACCATCTTCGATATACTTCGTAGCTCGTTCGTTTCTCTTTCCTCCCAACCTTGTCAAGTGTTTCTCTGTCTTTCTGTTTTCTATAACAAGTTTCAACGTTTTTGTCTTAGCTCTCGTCTTTGCCGTAATACTTCCCCAATTCCCCTCGCTTCCTCTTTGTGAATTCTCGACTGCATTCTAGCTTTCCCCTTCTATTGTTCTATTTTTTTCTTTCCTAATCTTCGTCTTTCTTTTTCCGAAGATTTCTCTTATTCACATTCTTCTCTTCTCTACATTTATCTCGTTCTCACGTCATCCACAAGGGATAGAGGTTTATAGATAGAGCACTGTTCTCATCTGCCACTCTTCTTAATGGAACTCCGTTTAAAATTTTCAGCCTGCTATGAATATATTCTCGTAAAAGAACATTACATTAAAATAAAATATTAAACCACGGTCTATTTTGTCATAATACTTTTGGATGGAAATAGTTCCTAAACACCATATTTTTATTTCTCTCTGACAAACACGGATAAAAAATGTCAAGGCAATGCGTTTGCCATTTGTAGAAAAGAGATTAAGAAAAGTAAAAGGACTAGGTGGAAAGAAAAAAACACGACAGACTTAAGATTTACAAACTATATGTCTAACAATACTTTATTCTGCCAACAGTTTGTTATGAAGTGTTGTTAGCCATAGCAGTATAAATGTATCTGAAGAAGAAACGTATATTTAGAAAATATGGTGTACATCCCATTAATAGGCAGAGACGTAGGCAGGCTACTTATGAAAAGTTTCACACTTTATTTCATGAACAAGAAAACATTATTTTTTTTCCCAGCATTTTGGAGGGAGTTTAACTTCATTTGATGCAATTTGCTCGTAGGCCAGAGGGGGAATTGAGAAGCAAAGAACGTGAATCAATAACACAATTCCAGTGGAAGAAAGAGCTGCGGTAACATTGAGGTAAGATGAGAGATCCCTAATTTATACCTCGAAAGCTTTTTGAGATTCTTAAATTATTAAGTCCCTGACATTTATGATTCGTTGCGTCACAGGCCATGAACATACTCACCTGAAGTCGATCACTTTCGTTCTACGAATCAAAGATTATTTTAACAATAATTTATTTATCAATAATATCCTTTATTTATATTTTATATAATGTTTTAAAGGTGCATTTCAATTTTAATAAATGTCCTAATAATAAGAACTTCTGAGAAGGGGGATTACTAAAACATCCAAACTTCTTCTTCCCCATTTGGATACTTGTATGATAGGTAGGCTTAAATTATCAAGTCGAGGGTAAACTTCTAAAACTCAAATCTTAAAGTAAAATAGTTTGGCTTCTGAGCTTAGTTAAAATCTCGAAGCTATACACTTGTAAGCTATGCCATGGTTGCAACGCACTTGTAAAACCGGGATAGCACGTGTAACTTTAAAACATATAAATACTATTGGAATATTAATGAATTTAGGGCATTCAACTGCAAGCTTTAAATATAAGCTTTTATTCTCCCTGGCGTAAGATCACAATCAATATATACGGATCAAGTTGCCGCCATTGTTAGCGATGATATTGTCAACATTTGCTGATAGAATGTGTCATGTCACCAACACAATGATCTGCCTTTAATCTCAGTTTTCTAGACACGAGATGAAGAAACAAGCACGCTGATCTGAATACATATCTCAACCCCTCACCTATTTTCTTATCCCCGATTTCTTGCACAACAACTGCATACATTTTCCCATCATGGTATAATCATTATGTTCTAAAAACCAATTGCAAACTTTAACAATAATTAATTTTTCAATGAAATTTTATTCCTCTTTAACAGTAATGTCAGCCTTGCGTCCCTAGCCAATATTTTGTTCAGCCTGTGTGCCTTCTACAAACAATAAGGCTCAATTCTTCTTTTATTATTCGTCGTGGAAATACTCCAATTGGGAATGTGATATTTGGGAACTTGCCATATTTTGATAAAAACTTGCATGTGAGGTTGGAGTACTAAATTTCTACTCTTTCTTCAACAGGGATCAATTCCCAAAAGTTGTTGAATTTTCGCACCAATATATAAAATATTGGCGTCATATATTTATATATGTATGTGTGTAATTATGATTGGGGTTTATAGGCCCGTTGAAACGAGGTCATTAGGGCTTTTATATATATATATATACATATACTAAGTTGTTTTATCAAGTTAAAAGAAACCAAACACTCGAGAGGTCACAGCTTACGGGTACACAGTTGTCAATAATTATGAAAGTGATATTGGCACTAAATTAGCGCGCTATTCACACCATTGCTAAAAATAAAAGGTTTCATATTGGTTTTAAAAACTATACCAGGGTATCTCCTATAAGTTTATATGGGAGCCTTCTTTTTTCTTTTTGCAATAATAAAGTTGTACTAAAGATAATGACAAACGATTTTTTTTAATGTGGCCACCTCATTATTTTCAATTTTCAATGTGGCCTTTTTGACCATAAGTCTGGAAAAATGAAAACTCCTTATGAAAATCTGGAAAAAACAAGGAACTTTTTTATAATAGGGCCTACATGGTAATAAAACTTGCATAATAAATCATTCATATGACATTTATAATCGAATCTACTTAGACATAATTACATAATTTTATAATTTCTTAACAGACACGCAGTTTCTAAACAGTTGATATCTTCTCAAGAAATAAAGGTAAAGTAAATGGTATGACACAATCACACAAACTTTCTCGTATTGTGATTGTGATTGTGTGTAATTTTGAACACATTCGATATAGTCATTTTTTTAAATGCTCAAATAAAAAAAAAAGACGATTACTAGAAAACTACCGCAACCAAATTATCCCCAACGCCCGCCCATGCCGCCCTCCAAACATTAATAAAGCTTTATTTGTCATATTTATGTCCAACACTCTCTGGATATACATTTTAAGCAAAATAGTTAGAGCCATTTGTAAAATAAATAAGTATTTGAAAAATGTGTCATCAATAAACAACCCATAAATAATTTCTTACCCCTAAAACAATTAAACATTGTTATTTTTCTATGTCAAACACTGCTAATATAAAAGCTTGGAACCAAATCGTTAAGGCCATTTGTAAAATATGTCAAGTTTTTTAAAAATAAATCGTCAGTAAACTACCCATTAATGAGTTTTTACCCTATAACGCGTCACAAATGACCAACAAACATTTTAACACGTACAATCGATCTAACTTTCATAATGGTTGAAAAATATGATAACCAGTTCTAATCTGTTCATATAATATGTGGCAGATATAGTCTTACTACGACGTCAGGAAATGCCCTACGCGCCAACACGTAAAACTGTCCCAGCGAACGTAGAACATTGGCCTTGGAAGACATTACTAGCTAACTTCTAATTCACGAGCCGGTGGACGAAGAAATGAGCGAGGGGTCAGTTCAAGAGAGGCCAGCTGGTCGCCCAGCTCTCGGAGTCAGGTGGCGCGATGTGTAATAATCCCCTCCCCCTTTTCTATACTTGTAATAATCATGGCCAATTCATCTAGACCCATTGGTATAAATACGAGCCAGTCCTTGGTTCACGTTACCTGTATTGTAATCTACACTCGTTGTAGATACTGCTGCCAGAACTATTCTAGATTTCGTAGATACGACCACGATGGTTGTGGCGTCAGAATCACCTCCTCGCCGTAGATCGAGCTTCAGCGCTTATCATGAGTATTGAGATACGTAGTGGATTGTGTGATTGTGACCTTAATGCGTCCTTAAGACTTTGTTATTAAATAGATAACTCTTGTATCTTTCCTTATGCCCTTAAATCATAGTTTATTATGTTGAGCTAAGAGCTCTGTTATACAATGTCCATAGGACATAGACTATTTATGTCAGTTGTTCTGGCCCTTGTCTATGCCCATAAGACATAGTTTATTATGGTGTGCTATTAGCTCTATCCTTCTATGTTTCTTAGTCTTGGTTGCAAATATTGGGATCGTAAACAAACGTCTTTTTGACAATGCCGCGGATATAAAATATAAATAGTATTTAATTATGGAGGTTGCCAGGCTATCTGTTGCTTAGTTTCGTGACATAATTTGTTCTGTTACTCACACCAGTCTTGTAGGTGTCTAAGTTTATACTGATTTGAGGTACACAACCTATTGAAGGGCTACTAGTCTATAATAGGGACTCGCGTAGTTATGTTTATTATGTACGGCCCGTTTGAGGTGCCTAAAGAGTTAATCGAGTTTGATCACTACCTTGAGTTATGTTGTTATCCCCGTTGCAGGGTAACTTAATGTGTAAGCTATTGATTGCACTGCCAGTACTATTTAGGAAATGTCCTGCCATAGTATTAATTGCTTCTAGATTCCTAGTTATTCGCCGCTGACTAGGTATAAAAAGATCTGTTTCTCTTCAAGGAACAAATAATATTGTAATATCTAACACTATTAGTAGTTATCTCTCGCAAACTAGTAAATGTTAATTACCGCCCTTGAAGCTCCTTAAAACTAGGACTAAGATTATGGGGTTTATCTTCATACGTAAAGCTATGGGTTGCTAGTAAAGCAGACTGGCATGAAGAATACATAGGTTATTCTTTTGATCGTTGTCACCAGGTTTAAATGACGTAGTGCTATATCTATTGTCCTATTAGGAGTATTAGCTGTTGTCCTGTTTTAACGAGTTACCAGATCTAGTGTTTTCACCTATGACCTAAGTTTGCAGGTTATAGGATGTTCCAATAGCGCTTCCCATCAGTCTCTCCTAAGGCGAGTTATTAATATGACTCTTCTTACATATATTTAATTTCTCATCTTAAACAATGAATGGTTTGAATAATTACAACCTATAATTCTATGTAGCTTCTTATATATTATTTCTTTACTAATAAACAAACTTTGTCTATCACGTATGTCATTCCTGTAATGTACCTATATCCTATATTGTAGTAAACCGTAGGGTAGCTGGGTGCAACCCCAAAAACGAATATACATTGTTAATTAAACTGTCGAATATTCCCAAGAAATCAAATAGTCAATGCAATTTTTAAAATATTTGAAATTTTTGAAAAATCAGTCATAGGTAAACTACATATGAATGTTTTTTTTACCCCAAAACAAGCATGCTCTGTTATTTTTTCATGTAAAATACTACCAAGATACCCATTTAGAACCAATTTACTACAGCAATTTTTAAGATATTTCAAGTTTTAAAAAAAGTTATCTGTTCACTAACTACCCATCATTGAGTTTCTGCCTCCAAAATAATTATACATTGCTATTTGCCATACCACGCAATTTTCAAATACACATTTTGAACCAAATCGTTAGTCATTTTTGAAAAGTTTAGTATTTTCAAAAAAATTTCATTATAAAACTACCCTTCAACGAATTTTTGCCCGTAAGCCCACTACAAAATACTATTTATCATTTCTATCAAATCCTAGATATGCATTTTAAACAAAATCATTAGAGCCAGTTTTGGAAAGATTGAAAAAAAAAAACTTATCTCTAGGGCCCGGATTTGCATGATTACCAAATAGTAAAATATGCATGCAAATATGCACGAAATTCTTTAAAACTTGCACCTTCAAATGAAAAAACAAGTTAATCAAAATAAAGTGACCCACTTGTTTTGTGGAAAATCTTAGTTTATTCATCGCTGTTACAGCATATAAGGGAAGTCATTCTGAGATTTTCTTCCGTGAAGCTCCCACGTCTGTCACTGAAGAATATTTTATACAATAAAAAAATCCTTTGGACACCACATGGTGTCACGGGTGTATGGGAAAAACACCACAATTATTCTCCTTTTCGATGAATTTCTCTTGTATTTCATTTTTTGCAATAAACAACTTTTTTCATATTTGACAGACCGTTTTGTAACCAGGATTTTTATTTAATACCTGACTAAGCTTATCGAATGATATTTTTAGCAATACCGTGAGCTTCTTGAGACAATTCTACTGAAATTTGATCTACAATAGAAAGTGAGTACGGGAAGGAATTACTTCGAACCTACCCTTGTGTTATAATTTCAGGTAATTAAGAGAAGCGTTTATGGATATACCGGATCTTTTTATCGATGTCATCTAACTTTCATGATCTATTGCAATGCTGGCTGTATCTTCCGCATTTAGGAATCTAAAACTTCTTTTAGTTCACTGATGTGTTCCACATAGTTTGACACATCGTTTAACCACGAATCCAATCGAGTCAAATCTGTCTGAGTAGATAAAGTCAAAGTTAGAAGTAGTTCACAAAATTTCTGAATTATAATGGCTGTCTTCACAGACACTTTCTTAACATTAGAGACAAGATGATCCACGTCTTGATAAGGGCCTCAAATTTTTTCAGCGACACGATGTAGACCGTGAGCAAGGCACAATGGATGAATTAATTTGGGATGAAGAAATTTTAATTCCGCTGCCGCTTTAACAATATGTGGAGCAGCGCTACTGAGAAATAATAATACATTGTCATACTGGCCACAAGACAAGTAACGAGTCATTGAAAAATTTTGCAACTATAGAATGATTTACCCAGTCAAGTATTTGAATATTCAGGAGGAATAATTTGCCACCTGCTTTTATTGCACCAACTACAGTACTACACACGCACTGTACTGCTGCGTCTGTTGTCACATCTATTGAAACCTAGATATGTTGCGTATATTACAGATAACATCATGAAAACACTGTGGCACATACTTTTTGCGTAATCTAGACTCAACTGGAACCCATTTGTTCGTGTATTTTTTTTAAGAAACCCCGAAGACGCACATTATTCAGCTTCCACAATGGAATGTCAGAACTCACTTAATCTAATACAAGTCTTTAGAAAAATCGTCACTTGAACTTGATTATTCACCTAGTTTGCTTGTAATCAACTGTTGATTTAAAGTAGATTACTTCTGAACCCTGTCCTTATGACGCGCTTAATTAGTATTCTGCAAAACCTCAATTTTTTTTTTTCTTTCCAGAAACACTCTTTTCTCATACCAGACAAAACAATACTTTGCCGTCTTCACTTAAAACATTACTTCCAATCTCAATTACGCATTTACGTAACGAGACAGTTAGTGATTTTTTCTTAGGTGGAATTCCTCAATTAAACTAATGCACCGTTCCCATCTACGTTTTTAATGTATCAACACGCAATTGAGATTCTCAGTCTAAGAGTGACGGAACACTTGACAACGTGGAGAACCACCAACCGTGTGATGACATTCCTGGTGCTGATTGGATTTGCTTAACTGCATGACAACTCATTGTAGATTCTCTAGTTTCTCTTCTTATGTTAACTGCTATATACTATATCATAACACGCACGTATATTCTCCTGTACACACACACACACGAACGCACGCGCGCGCTAGTTTTGTTTTATTTTATACCCAATTGACTACAGAGATTTATTATCTAATCAGTAATTAGCCGATGACAGGAAGTGAACAGGTATTATTATTATTATTTAGCACCGCGTCTTACTACCCGTTCGGGTTATACGCTTTAAGTATTAACTACGCTAAGGGATTAGGAATTGGGAAGGTTGAATTAGAGGAAGTGAACCCGCATTTGCGGGGAGGGATAGTGGAAAACCATTTAGGAAAGCCCACCCCCCAGTTCACCTGACCGAGATTCGAACCTCGGTCTCCTCGTTCTCGGCAGTAGAGCTCAACACGACTAGTGCGTTAGCCAACTACGCCACCGAGGAGGGTGACAAGTAATAATTTAATAAAACAGTTAACAAGTAAAATCTGCATTTTTACCTTAAAAATTTAAAACCTGTAAGGAAAATAATCCCTCCCCCTCCCCCCCCTTTCCGAATATGCATTTATATGCACTATCAAACACCGGCCAAATGGTATATTAAGGTATGACTTATAAAGTATAAAATTTCCACATACCTTTAGATATTCAAAAAAGAACATGCATTCTGCACACAAATCCGGGCTTTACTCATTAGTAATCAAAGTGCTAAGGTAATAAAAAACCTTTTGTGGTATATACAATCTAATTATAAAGTTTGAACAAAACGCATCAAACCGTTTTGGATCCGTGGCCAAGAACGGACAGCCATAATTGTAAAATCCACTTTTTTGGATTAGTGCTTACTTAAAACTTGAAGACTCGTCAAAATCTCGAGATCGAATTTCTTCACTAGGTATCACAATACTTTCTTTTAATTTGAGAAAGTAAAAACATGTGCAGCATAGTCAACATTGATTATATATAGCTATAATATATAATATACATCTTTCAAAATTGGCATCTGTAAAATACATTACTTGGCGCATGGATACAATACAGATTATATAACTTGTTGAGCTATCGTAAAATAGTGTCCTAACTATAAAGTACAATTTTCCTCTTTACTCTCAACTTTTTCAAGAAGTTGAAATATCTTATCAACAAAATGATTCTAATAAGATTTTCTGTTGCACAAAAAGACTTCCTTAAAATAAATGTACTGAATCGACAAACGTAAATAACTCGACACGGCGGTTTCTTTTAGAAAATAATATGAAAAAAACGAATTTTTTATAAAAAGATAAGAAAATATTATTTGAGAAGAATTAATGCATGCTATTCGTAAGAAAGGCATATACCTACTTTCTTTCATATTCTTTTCCAGGGGAAAAATCCCATCAATTGTAGCTTTATATATTTATACTTTTTTCCCCTCCGAACGTCATGTTATTTTCATTTTGCTAATCTCTCCTTTTCTCTACGATTCTTTCATCCTTTCTCTTTCAACAGCGTGTCTTTTTTTCTTAGAAAATACTATCGCCCGACTGACATTATTTTCCGACTCGCTCCACCTTTCCTATTCGGTTATCTGCAAGACTTGACGTTACTTCTCCCGTTTCTGTCATCCCTTTCTATAGAAAATAAAACACTCCTGTTTCTCTTTCTCTATCTCTCTCTTTTTGCCGTCTGAATTATTTTAAACTATAATCAAGTCGATGTAGTTCAATTATTTAATTTTAGTTTTCTTCTTCGCTCCGTTTGAGAGGTGCCGATTTGTTCGGGAATTCTGTGAATAATTAGGATAGCCACAGACAATGAACATTGTAACCTTTCCTCTGGAGGATCACAAGCTTGCAACTCTTTGTCACCAGAGAACCGGTTAAAGAGAGAGCTAGAGAAATTAATTTTGAAAATACCAGTCCATCATTAGTTTGAATTCAAACTGTGACTAATAATATGACCATTCGACGCAAAGTTAGTTGCTACCGTTAGTTAGCTTCACTTTCGAGAAAAAGATATCGTTTGTATCGCCTGCTAGTTTTATCTTCGACTTTGCTTCTAGCGTCAACGCACAGAATAAAATAATTTTGCGTCAACAGTTGGCAATACTTTTCCAAAGAATATTATTACCTTTTAAGAAGGTAGAGGCTAAAAATTATGTAAATGTATTTCAAGAATGTATTCATGACTGAACATTATTCACTTATTTTTATTTTCCCAAGCAGCTGATCACAATTCTTCACATTATGTTCAAGAAATATTTAACCTAACTTAATTTAATAAACCTCTTGCATCATTTTGTTTTCTACGATTTGAAATTAAAAAAGTACTAGGCCTACATTATTCAATACACACAACATATTTTAGTTACTAAATCATAATGTGAAATATTCATTCAAATCGTAATGTCACACGGGGAAAGGAATTAGTATGAGAAGTTGGCCAATAAAGAAATAATGTGTTTTTTTTAAATATGTATGCTTTACGGTCAAATGCTTTATTCTTCATATATTTGTGTTGATACTGAAACAAGTGTAGTATGTTGTGTGATGATCTTAGAAAATAAAACTAGTCATTTAAAGTTGATGAAGGCGTCCAAGAACTCCCAAAAATAGTGTTTACACTGAATATTTTCGACAGCTTAATGTCAAAACAATGGACATTTATACCCAGTCGGCCTACTAATTTAACAATAAAGTGAACGAGAGGGTGGTTTGTATGGTTAAAAATAATTAAATGCATATTTTATTTAAAGGGGATTCTTGAAGCTTTAGTTAAGTGATTAAGAATATAAGGATATTATATTTCTTTATAATGAGTTATTAGCAATTTATTCACTTCAGGATAACTAGGTCCAACTGCTAATTTTTGGTTTCATATAAATTTGGTAAATCGTTTATGATTAAAAAACGTAGGCCTAAACCAAACCACGTGTATGTCTAAACATTAAGCTAGGGCCTATTTTGGTTATTTCCAGTTTTGGCTGCAATATCCATGGGACTTCAACTTACATTAATGTGGATAGTAATTACTACTGTATGTACGATTCATTTTAAATAGGCTTACATTATTAAAGTTTTGTTGAGACATCTTAAACAGGTTAGGCATACATTTTTACTGCTTTGTCAACTGGTCTGTCCACGTGTTTTTTTACTAATAGGGTATAGATGATAAAGGTTGAGTTATAGAATAAAAGTATTCAGATTTGTGTAAGGGGAGAGTGTGAAAACCTTCAGAAAAAATAAAACCTCTCATCACACCCAGCTAGAATTCAAATCCCAACCTTCCCACCATTGGAAAATTAAATCAAAGAAACTAACGGTTTGGTCAATGTTGCCCGATGAGGTGGGTCAACAAACTACTAACATCCCAAATATGTTGAAGCCAAACTAACCTCCACCTACTATAATACCTACGAACAATTAATCGTAATATTGGAATGATCCAATTATCCGTATGTTGATGGTGAATAATAATGCATTTTGGTAGTGTTATGTCTAAAAGAAAATATTCTTTTAACATTAGATGTAAGCATACTATCACCACTCTTGGCCTACATTATGATATAGGCCTATTTAAAGTTAGATTATGTGAAACCCACATAAAAAGTTTTGAGAGTTCTATATAGGGCTAATGAGATAGCGAGTTTAAATCAGGTAACACAAAAACACCTAATACATGACAAAACCTAACATATATAACCTCGTAACGCAAACCAAAGGACAAGTAAAATATCTTAGCAACTTACCGTTACTTTCTACTAGGAACAGATTTGCGCTCGCAAGGACTTTTCTTTCGCAAAGTGGTCGGCCATAATAGCTTTGGACGCAAAGTTTAGCGTCTCTATTCTAACGGTCGCAAATTCGTTTTGCGTCGTGATCATAATAGCCCTGCTGGCCAGTTCAATTTCCGTTAGCAATTTCAATTTATTGTCAATTTCTTATAGCTCAGATAAAAACTCTGGGTTACTTTCTTATCATACTTAATCATATCCTATGTTCTAGTTTTCTAAACAAAATTGTACTATATTCTTCGATATTAAGTAGTAATAAAAATTTTAAAACGCAAAGGAAACTTGATCAATACGTATAAATCCTATATGATCATATTTAAAAACGATCAAATACATTAAACACAGATGTTTTTATTTGAAATATAATTTATTTACGATGGAAACAAAATTTCAAAATATCTACTATTAATCAAGTAATATAAAAAGCGTGTAACAAGCTAGTATCATAAACACAAACAGCTCATAGAAGGTTGCTGAGGAGAGGGGTGGGGCGGAGAACAGAGTGTTTTAATAATTCGAAGTATTATTAATTTATTTACAGATTCTTCCTACATGCCGTGTAAAGTCACTGCCACACAGAGTGCTATGTTCGCTATGCATTCGAAAAATAATACCCCTTATTGACACTGTAAGTGGCCACAAAGATCTGCACTGCGTATTCTATATATGCTAGAGCTCTCTATAGCAGCGGTTCTCATAATTTTTACTTTCTCGCTATTTTACAGGTAGTGAATGTATTGTGATCGTAAAAAAAAATTGAACTCAAGATTTTGATGAACCTTGACGTTTCGTGACCCCAGCCCCCGAATAAAAAAAAAAAAGAGTTGTTTTTGGCTTTCCATCTGTCTGTCTCTCTGTCTGTACCGCCAACTAGAGCCAAAACTGTTTACCGAATAGGATAAAACTTGGTATCTAGGGTTTTCATAGGTTTTCCCCGAGGAGTTTTAGGAATTGGATATCTAACCTTATAATTAAGGGTAGTTTACTGGAGGGCAAAAAGAGAAAAAATGTCGATTTTCTCCAAATCGGCTCAAACGATTTTGATTAAATATCATTTCTTAACATTTATAAATATTCCAAACAAAATGGCTTCCCTCAATATTTTGGTAAAATGACTTTAAGGGCTCCGGTCTGATGCGTAGATTTTTTTTTT
>CABFOV010000577.1:22195-41994 GCA_902141375.1 Timema poppense | reverse complement strand
TTTCGAACACAAAAGGTAAAAGTATTGCGACCGCAAAATAAAATCCATCCTGAAATGTTGATGGATGTCGACGTCTCAAGACCCCTCACACCCTAAAAAGTTGTCTTTGCAATGACGTCTGTCTGTGTGTCTGTTTAAATTTAAAATTTAAAGTAGTTTAAGAAAGGATGAAAAGAGAAAAAAATAGCTTTTTTCAAAATTGACTCTAATGATTTTAGTTAAAACTCGTATCTAGGTGTTGATTAAGATTATAAATAAACTGGCTATTTTCATTTTACCACGAACATGAATATTAGGGTACTTTACAGAAGCAGAAACGTCCGTATCTCCGCAATTATTTGAGATACTAAATAACTTAACACTGCAAAATTGTAGTTCTATTAAAAATAACGAACTTTTAAATGAAATATATTTTTATAAATCCAACAGTTTCTCAGATATTGGCAAATATATTAATACAATTTTGTGAGCTTTCATTGTAAAGAGATACTACTTAAGTTTTGAAGCAATAATTCTCCAATGCCATAGAGTCAGTCTCTAAAAGTTTATGTTGTTTTTCCTTAAACCTCCTAGGAGAAATGTTTATACAACAATGATCTATATCCATTTTAGACTCAATAGTCAATATTTACATTTTTTATTGGTCAAAATTTATAAATGAGGAATTTAATAGCAATACGATGGCGTGAAGATTTGCGACACCTAATAAAATGTTGAACATTTTATCCGGAAGTTGAAATTTTAATACAAAGTGTTGACCCTTGTTGACCCAATATTTATCTTTTTATCGGTCCAAACATACAAATGAGGACATTAATTTTTTTTTTAACAAAATTATAAAATTTAAAACCGGAACTAAAAAAAAAGTTTTACATAAGTATATTGCAATTTATGCTTGGATTTGCTAGTGTATATTATCTCGTTTCACATATATTACGAGTTTTGAGTAAATATATCTATTTTGAAACAATAGAGCGAGGAAGTCCGTACGAAGCTCCGTACCATTTATTTAGATTGTACCCGTTGGTACTAGACTTGACTAAAAGTTTAATTTACCACTAAGATGAAAAAATATTCAAAATTAAAGGTTTAAAAACAGTATGACCAAATATATATTATTGATCTATTTAATCTCTTGGGGGAAAATATCTGTAATCAAAATATTTAAAATGTGACAAAGATATTTAGAGAAAATCCTACTGTTTATAGCCTTAACATTATCTCTTACCGATATTCTTAATGGTAAATTTAAAAAAAACATAATTTTACTGTAAATTCTTTAGAAAAGCTTTATACATTTTCATCACAAATTCGTTCAAAAACAAAGAAAAAAATTAGACCTTAACACATTATTTTCAAATCAAAATTTTAATTGTAACTCTGGAGCTGATATATTATGAATCCTAAAATTTTTCAGTGAGAGGGATTTGGCTTTATGGCTTGGCACAAATTTTTGATGCCTGGTTGTCCAGTTAAATTTTTCAAGCGGTTGTCCGGCTCCAAATTAGCCTATTACGGTACTTATTTTTAGGTACACCATGGATGAAAAACCACTCTCATAAATATATGTTGTTGAGAATGGCATTATAAACTTGATGGCATGGTCAGTGATATGAGATAACTCGTTCAGTCTTTGCAACCAAAAGTCTGTCAAAGAGGTTTTCTTGAGACTTGATTTGAGGGTTTCATCGCAGGATAGTTCAATAATTTCTATCGTTGAAAAGAAGTTTGGTAGACTGGAATTTTCCACAATATAAAACGGGGGTCTCATCCAGAACTCGCTCCCTAAATTATCAAGAAAATATTCGCCAATGGCTTCAATCAAACCCAGACAATCTCTTATGTCGTTGGCAACAGAATCATGAAGCTCAAGCTCATTTTCTTCTACGAAATTTTCTAAAGACTGAAAGAATTACAGTTGTCCCTTTACATCTTCTTTTGTTGCAAATTGAAGTTTATTTTTTAAAGCTTTTATTTCGTCATAAACCATGAAAGGTGTTGTGTGTTTACCCTACAGACCTTTATTCAGTTCATTCAGTCGCTGAAATACGTCAACCATGAAATATAGCCTTCACAGTCACTGCCCATGTGTTAATCTGTCACTAAACTCACACTTTTTGTCAGAGAGGAAAACTATTAATTTCCTGTCTCATTTCATACAAACGAGCAAGATAATTTCGTTTGGAATGCCACCTTAACACGCATTATATGTTTGAGTAACATTGTCACGAATAGGCCGATACATAATACATAAACACAAATAGATTGGGACTAATTAATATATAAACATCACCGAAATATATCTCTACAATCGCGTTACGAGTTTGATTAATATCTTTGAGAGAAATAGAGTATGTCACCAAGTCGTGACCGTTCAGGAAAGATGCTCAAATTACTCTAAATATAAGCAAGATAACTGCTATCGTAGAAGCTGACAAGTAGAGGGTTGAAAATTATCAGAAATCGGTCTCCAGCCGAGAGTAAATAGAAGAAAATGACGGGGGGGAATAACCAGATAACGGTAAAGCCAACAATTAGGGTTTTCCTTAAGTCCCTTGTCATTTTGCCAACTTTCCCTTGAGAGCTGCTTGCGTACCCCCTGAAAGGTGCCCGCGTACCCCAATTTGAGAACTTGTGCTCTATATTAAGAGTACGGCCAACGATTGAAATTACACTTGCCGAAAAGGGCGGGATGTGATTAGTCCACATAACTCCCGCGCTTGCCACTAACCTAACTGGCCCCAAGCAGACTGCTGGGCTCTTATGGGATATATATTTATTTCGAGACATTTTCACTAATTACCCAAAATTACGCCAACATATTCTGCTTTTGGATGTAACACATTGATAAAAGGATGTAGGAAACTATTCAATAACTTCTAGACCAAAAAAAGAAAAGGAGTTTTGCTCAATCTAAAATCAAGATTTAAATGGTAGCCGGGGAAAAAATTCACGGCTTTGTCATGTCATATCTTTTTGATTTTGATTTGTGTTTAGTAGTCCTAATTAATTATACATCAATGTGTTTTTATTTTATTTTTTATTTTTCTTTCGTGATAAGCTATCAATAAATTGATATTAAATTTAAATAGCCTGAACCAGTACATTAAACTTAAACAAAATCGTCTGTTATAAGTTAAAATAAATATTCACGATATTTATAATACATATATAACAATGGTAGTGAATGGCTTGCTCCTCTTATGTTCAATTTACTTATTGACTTAAATAAATAATTTATCATATCAAACAAATCACCTCGAAAATATTTTCTATCACTTCAAACAATTTTCATAAAAACCTAACAACTAAATCAAATTTATCCGAAAAAGAAGGAATATTTTTCTCGGACATTCAAACAACATTGACGACCAAAACTAATTTATTATTATCGGAAGAGTAGGTCTAGGCTATGAAATTAATTATAAAATTACTATATTACTATATTGTGTAGATTGATCCTTAAAAGAACCAATCAATCAACCTACCTTAAATAGTTAACTACAGTAATAATATTAAAGTAACATAAAATAAAGTGTAAGATTTAGTTAGATGTTACTGTTGAATAAGATGTATTTATTTTACATTTTCAAGCAAAAAGGCTTATCTATTATTTATCTTCAGGTTAAAACATAACGATTTAATGCAATTTTTTAAATACATTATTAATTTGGGATATTACTCATCATCATCATCATCACTGCTCCATATTTAAGGGTTAAAAACTGGTGACCTATTATAGGCATTTCTAGTCAGGGTGATACTCGCGGTTGTTTTCAATTGCCTTCTGTGGTTTGGAGGTGAACGGACAACAAAGGTATCTTCAACCCAGGAAGGTGTAACGGGCTAATCGCCTCAGCCCAATACTACCCATTATTGTACCAGATTACCTCTGCTAAAAAGGGGGGGGGGGGAATATATTTTATGGTTTCCTAATAATATATATTTATGCTAGACCATTGATATATAATTCTCCATATGTTACATACCTCGCCTCGGATACTGCGGGGAGCATGAACGGCGTTATTGGATGGGCTCGCCGCCCTCGTGGTTCTACCTACACTGTACTTGACTCTCTGAGGCTATCAAATAAACTGATGGAGGCGGGCTGGTCCATCCGTCTATCAGAGCCTTGGTTGGCATTGGTGACGTCACCGGCCCAAGCTAGAGGGATGGTTCCCCCTTCTTCTTTCTTTCTCATGATGCTCTTCGAACAACAGCTATAAAACTCCACGGCTCGCCGGGGAGAGGAGCTCACTCATTCATTTATCACATGGTTCTACGCGTGTACGGACATCGTGACTCTTTGACGTCTATTTACCAAGCCAGTGCCTCAGCACCTCTGGACTTGACGATGTTGCCGCAAGACCAACCAGACCGTCGGAAGATGTAGGGATCTATTCGACTATCGCCGTGAATAGGCGGCCCAGTCACCTGATAGCTAGTTTAGGAGGTATTTGTGTTTAGACGAGAGGAATTTCTACTCTCAACTAACATGATTTAGGTTATTTTTAAGGACTGGATGGTTTGGCTACTGTATTGTGGGGACATTTAGTTAAAGTTTGTTTTCTGCGTGGTCCTTAAGACCCGCATTTCAAGGTGGGAATGTTCCCACACACTAGTCCACAAGACCATGTTGAGTCAGTGGTGCGTTTATAAGGGGAAGGGGCCTTTTAGTCAGTTCGAGGCTAGGCAGTTTTAACCAATTTTATAATTTTGTATGTTGATAATATTCACAACGTTTGGTTCTCAAGCAGTGGAAAATTCTACCCGTCAGGCATGACTCGAGTCTAATAGTTGATTTGGATTCAGATCAAGTACCACGTTTTGGTGCTCAACCCCTGGGTCAGTATGCCTGTCTGACTTAGGCTCATTGGCCCTGCAGCGGCACCCAACAACCTGGCCGAGAACCCTGAATCGGAACTTACCCTAAGCTAAGCAATAATTTTACAAGAAGGGTTAGACTCGATCTTCCTACGTGCAGGAGCATCATGCCGCTGTCTTATCAACTGATTATATCTGAATATATGTCTTACAATTGCACTAATGGCAATCTTCTCCCGTCCTACTTGTAGACTGTGTGATGGAATATTGGACTGTGATCTGTAGCTGTTAAATGTGTATACTTTGCTTTGTTCCCATTAAACTGATTTGTTATTTTACAGTTATTTGTCTGTTTTGTAAATATCCTGTCTTTTCTATTTACCTTGTATAAGATACGGCCGCCTCTGGATGAGACTAGAGAACGGTCGTGTCAAAGGCAACGTTTCCACTACAGAAAAAAACCGGCCGGGAATTGAAACCGGTACCCTTCTACTGTCAACCAAATACGCTGACCACCAGACCACAGAGCTGGTCGGGATATGAATAGGTCAAACTTTTAATGCGAACTAAACTACAATTTTTTAACAACAATATCACACATTTTTCTTAAAAACTGCTAACGTAATATTTCAAATTCATTTATTATATTCAACACTGTGTTTTTTTAAAGATTGTGCTTTATTATGTCATTGATCAAAATATCATTGTATTTAAGATTTTGTAAATATGTATTTCTTTATCATACTTAATACTATACCAAACTATATCATATACTATATGTTAATTTTTTAAGGTTATCAATAGCGTACGCTCATCTATAAACAAATGGATCTATCTCCAATAATGTAATGTTCATTATAATAATGTATAAACATATATGTTTTATATAATCCATACTCAAGGTAATGGTAACATCCGAGTTTGTGTATCAGGAGCTCAATTGTTCAAGAGGTGGCTAAACACAGTCATATTTTTTATCCACTATGTATTTATATAAACTAAGTCAACGTCTTTGTAATTATCCAAGCTATACTGTAAAAAAAAATACTTTACATCGACACGTTTTAGAGATATTCCAATAAACTCACTTTTGCACCATGTACCGCCATGTCTGGTTAGATCAATCTAGCAGACGACGCTTGATGGCCGAACTCTTACTTATATGCCTGGTTTATGTTCATTGGTTAAGTCTCGTCGCAGTTTGATTCTTGGTTATATTTTATGCGTCACCAACGAAGGGCGTGCGCAGTAGACCCGCGGTGGTATCTGCTACGGCACGCTATCTTACTGTGTTTATTTAATGTGTGTAATAAAATATATGACATTCCTGGAGCAGTTAATTGAAGAAGAAAGGAAGTAACGATGACTGTGGGACAAAATTCAACTTTGTCATCACGTAACTGTTTTACAAGGTGATAAAATTCACCAAACTTTGTTATTTTAATGTTTACTTTGGTACACGCTTTCTTTTAAGTTTACTACACAGTGAAAGTAACGACAGAACCTCATCGTCCATGCCATCACTGTCCCAGGGCAAACTACCCGTCAACACATAGGACGAGAATGATGAGTCTTGCACAAAGCATAGCTTCCAGTGTGTATGGACACTTGGTGTAGCGAATATATACAGCTAACATAGCGGACAAAGTATAGGTACACCCTGATTTGGGTAAGAACACTCTCTGATAGCTACCAAAGTTATTACAACCATTTTAATATATTCAAACATCATGTAATGTTATCTGCAGCTGTCATTTTAGATTGATATTATTAATATGTATAAAATAACACACATAATGCAGTTAAATGTTATTACTGTTGGCTTCAAGTAGATATGTTTGGGTGTTCTAAACTGTTCTTCCAATCAAAATCAGGCCATAGCATACACACGCTCTTTGTGGCCCTGCCATGAGTTTAACGTCGCATCCAGTCTTGTTCTTAGTGACGTTCATCAAACAACCTTTTGATGGTATGCGCTATATTGATATTATATTTTAACGCTTTGTATGTTTTATTGAAAGCAATTCCGCCGCCTCATGCTTTTATAGTGGCAGAATCAG
The DNA here is from genome assembly GCA_902141375.1 of Timema poppense. Taxonomy (NCBI): domain Eukaryota; kingdom Metazoa; phylum Arthropoda; class Insecta; order Phasmatodea; family Timematidae; genus Timema; species Timema poppense. The sequence continues at coordinate 35,110 of CABFOV010000577.1, read as the reverse complement.
TTTTTATTTATTTACAAAACAAATTATATTTTAAAAATAGATTATTACGTTCAATACTAGATTTGCTAACATCTTAGTCTATGGTGTAAGGATGAGCAAAGTGGTTTTTAGTAAATATACCACATTTAGTGCAGAAATTGATTATACATAGATATTTTCGTCAACATTTGACAACTTAAATTCCAGTTTGGGCCTAAATCTTCACAATGTTCTCATCTTTCAACGTTCCTTTTAAAAAAATATTCTCCTTTTGTCCAAAAATACTCGACGAAATACATTATTTCAAAATTGTTATTTGACGACATAAATAGTTTCTGTGCGTACATTCATCTGGACGTGTGTGTGTGTGTGTATTTTCTGTTCTAGTTCGTCCCTTCTCTTCCTATCTCCCTTGTGACAAAACTGACTTGTCTTTTCACCACCCTGCTGTTTATTTCCTCATTATTTTCCGTCGTGAAGACAGGGGTGGTTTTTGTTTCTTATTTTCCCCACATCTTAACCCCACCAGCCATCTATACTCTTTCTATCTCTCTGTTACCACGGGAAGAAACACCAACAAGAAAAATTCTATCTTCAAGGCTGACAACCCTGCCAGACAAATTCCTTTCCTTCTGGACGCATTCTCTTTTCTTTTTTTCTTCCCTCCATCCTCTTGGCATATTTTGAACTATGAGGATAAAGAGTGAGGATGAAATGGAGGAGATGAGTATGAACGAGAAAAAGAAGTGAGGTGGAAGGGATACCTAAGTATGTTATTTCTTAAGATATATTATTCCAGACGAGATCGTTGATATGCGTCTTGTTTATTTAGTTGTATCTTGAAAATTAGACCATGTGTGGCTATCGACTGTTGTAACGTCAATGATTCCATTATACTGTTGGTTTATCCTCCATTCTATATTATACTAGACACGCCATATATATATATGGCGTGTCTAGTATAATGTAGATAAAGATATATATAACCCAGTGTATATCCTCTTTGATTTTCCCAGACTATCATTCTTGGATTTAGCCCACCTAGCCATTTTCCTCCTTAACTCTTACATACTCTTTTTCTTGATTTTAGTTTGCCCTCTCTAATACCCTATTTCGATTGTTTCACTCACTACGTATATCCTTCTTAATACTATCATACTACCTCCCTTGACTTTGGTTCACCCAATTTATATCCTCCTAGACTCTGTCTCATCCTTACTTCACCCAGTCTTTATAATTCTTGGTTATCCAAGTCTTTAACATCCTTGGTTCTCCCAGTACGGTATGTATTTCTTGGTTTTGGTTTGCCTAGTAAAGATACTCCAAGAATTTTATATCCTTTTTTACTCTCTCACAACAGTAAGAATCATCTTTCTCTTTTGTCTTCTTTATTGTACTCTCACACTAGCGTCTTGCTTGGTACGTTTCCTTTCTTTTCATATTACATTTTATTTCCTTTATCTCTATCTCTTTCAAGCTCTTAAGTTTTTATTTGAATATGCATGAGACGCGTGGAAAGTAAAATAGGAACCTTGATTTTTCTTCTTCTCTTGCTTTACAGCACAATTAAAAATCTCCTCAAGGTTCTTCCTCTCCAGTAAAACGTCAGATGTTGGCTCCGAGACTCTCTGAGTACACTTGTCGCCTCCAGGGATGCAGGGGGAGGAGGGAAGGGTGTCTGCTATATACGCTGTTTACCAAAACACGCGACAGCGCACAGAATTAACAAGAAAACTAAAACTCTTTACTCGGAAAACGTACTTTTTGTTTTGTGCCAACTCTGCTGGTTGAGTCAAGTAAGCACCAACGGATTCATCGATTAGATGGCTTTAAGAGGGGACATCACATTGACCCCCATCACCTACCCATTCCCTCTCCACATACATACCATTATTTATTTTTTACCGAATAACATTTTTATTTGCATCAAACAAACAAAAGACACACAGAAAAAGAAACAACAATGTTTGACTCAATTTAAAAACTTGTTCGAGTTGATCAAGGCTTTCAAAAATTAAAACAATTAAACCTCCTGATATATTCTTTAAAATACCAAAGTAATTAACATTATATTTTTTACCTCCAAAATGATTTTGTAATTTAAGTCTGAGCATGTTAATTTAATAGCTACTCACGCGAAGAAGAGTGGTGAGCCATGATGGAGAGGTCTAAAGTTCTAATTCCAGCCGGATATAGCGCAATTTTTTTCATAAACGGTTTCCCATTTTCTTTCCACGACAACGTGAGGACACTTCCTCTAAATGATATTATTCCTGCCCTATTAGTGTAAATATACAATGGTCCATAGGGGTTGTAAGAGGCAGGATATGATTCGCACCTGGAAAAGTTAGTGAATTAATTTTTTTTTAAGCGTATCAACCCTGAAGGTGAATATCAATACACAGGTTTTAAGTCATTGTAATCTTTCATATGAATGCCCGCGTGGAGGAGACCATAGTGCATTTAAATTAGTTTAAAAACTACAGCTAGCCATGGGAATCAATCTCGGGGCCTTTTGCTTAATGCGCCATGGTTCTACCACTGAACTATCCACGATACTATTGATCAATCATATGTAGATGACGATTTCCTCACGTCCATCACAAAATTGGATATAAATTGTGAGTGAGTAATGACTCTGAGCATGGGACAAATCCTTGATAGCTCAGTGGTAGCGTTGGCGCGCTAAGCCAAATGTCCTGAGTTCAGTTTCCATGTCCAGGTGTCATTATTCAACTAACTTAAATTAATTAAATTAATCCCGAAGCCATTGGACAACATGTTTGTGTTGATCATAAGCAAATATTAAATATGTCGGATCATGTTAATTTGACAGATGTAACCAAAATATTTGTCAATACATATTTCATAGTTATTAACTAGCGAGTACAAATCATAGAGTGCGTAAAAATATTCGTTCATAATAGCCTGATAAATGGTGAATATAGTAGCGTCTCTGCTTACAAGTTCTTCCATAGTGTGTTGAAGTGGGAGTATAAGGGATGAAAAAGGGAGTGGGGTTAACTCGGTGTATGTTGGCAACCCTTTGCAAGACGCGACACGCAAGTCCACCCTGAGGGCTTCATTTGTTGTTGTTGGTTTACTCAAGGGATTTAACCCTCCCACCTCTTACACCCACCCCCTTTACCTTTTGGACCTAAATTCTGCTGGATTTTCTTGAACAAAGTTCAAATAAAATGCGTCGACTATCTTTTTTTNTTTTTTGCTTCTCAGCACAAAAGTTTTTTTTAATAAAGTTTCTAGCTCCGTAAGCTATATTAAAACATTTTTATTTATAGATGTCGACACCAATTAATTGTTTTGAATCTATTTTTCCTAACAATTTTTATTGGAAAATTGCAAATATTACCCACCTTTTAAACTATTGTTGTATATCTATAGGTCTTTTCACATTATATAATGTATGTCAACAACATAGCTTATAGACCATAGTACCTAAAATTTTAAACTTTGCGTTCTAAAAGATGTACACATGGGGTGGTTTATTTTTCCCATTTTCTACCTAGGGTCAAAGATTTGATCCCGGTTTTATTCAATATTGGCTTAACTACAAAATATAATCGACATGAAAATAAAAAACTATTACTAGGCAACGCCTCTTTTTCTACGAACCAAACTATAATATAAAATAAATTATATATGATATCGAATAAAATTTGTTTCTAAACATATCCAATTCACTTTGGTAGCCAAAGTTATGGAAATAATCTTAATATATTAAAACCACGTTTCCAATTTCAATCACATGTTTTATTCCAAAAAACAAAACTTAATAACAATAATATATTTAAATCGCTCCCAAAACGATAACTTAAAGTAACTTTAATCTTTTGTTTAGTTAAGCGTGAAATGGTACTCGAACTTTAGTTAAATAAAGGAATTATAACTAGTCAAGTACCTGTACCTATGAACACGCGGATAGAGGTGAAAGTCTCGTCAAGTTTGATTTATCAATGACTGGGAGGTTGGGGCTTTATCCCTATTGCGTATTCTAAGGTTATTTTTTATGAATGGATTCACACTCCCCTTCCTCGCGAATGCATATAGATTTTAATCTAAGCTTCACCTTCATTATCTCAACCCAATAAGTATAAATATGTGGATAACCCAAATGGATATTAAGGCTGACGCACAACACAAATCTAATGTATGGAGTGTTTGGTAACTCAACTACCCCCTTCCCCCAATCCTCCGTCCAAAATAAAATCAATACGTCTTGGTCTCAACTGAGCAGTCGCAAATACCGATACGTCTCACTCGCTATAAATTATATGATCGTTTACTAACTAATCCTAGCTAAATAATGCACCCCACGTGCTCATATTCTCTCCTTCCGGTCTTCCCCTCCTCCCTCTTTCATCTCCCTTACTCTCTTTACATCACGACCTAATAGATGACGTTTCACAGAAACATAGGGCCTCAGCCTTTAAGTACTTTCGTAATTATCTGGGTACGTAGCGCCTTATTGCCATGTTTACTGCGCTTGGGTCGTAGGCGTCGAGGTTAATGCGAACTCTCGTCCGTAATATCGTCTACCTGGCTGGTACTTAAGACTTCTGTATAGTATCTCTGGAGAAGTAGAGTAATAGCGCTCATCACAGACCTATAGCCAGATCATTGGAGTGATTACTTTTTAAATAACAGACAAATAAAATTTAGAGTGTCTGACATTGAGTAAGGGAAACTATAGTTACTTTTCATCTGTTAAAATAGTCACAACCTGGGCTGAAATGATATCTTATGTATAGGTTCATTAAGATAAATTTATTAAATTTATAAACTCTCAAGCAAGATTATGCCTGTGACGATCCTATTGCAGTATATAAGATTGGTTGGAAGGTAGGTTTACGGAATCCAAAAATACTTTTTGTGGTCATCCATCACTAAACAAAACCTATACTTATTAGCATTAACTCTAATCTATCTTAAAAGTGACATACAAGTAATTTTATTTAACGTATTAATAATATTTAAACGTAAATTTGTTAACTCTTGTAACTGTAAAATATGTATCGTCCATTGACAGTAATTTTGGCCAATATTGAATTTTTGGAAACAATTTTAAAAACATTTTGTTTACATTTGTTTCGCAAATAAGTTTCGATGATTTCACAAAATATATGTAAATTTGCTTCACTGCTTAGTACAACGGAATATATTATCTAGATAAACGGATTTGGAACTAATTTATAGTAGGCCCAAATTGTTAACTGGCATAAAAACCCAAAGCTACCCTAAACAGATAATCCTACCTTCAAGTGGCGATTCTACCATACATATTTAAAGTTTTATCTTCGCCACCTCCACTGCTGAAACATTGCGAGAACCTTTTGTGTTTTTTCAATTGTTGTAATACACTTTGAACTTCCTGGATTGTGCGATTGTCGTCTCTCAGACTAGTTTGGCAACATCCTAAACAGCTGATGCACTAGTTACCCCCTCATCCACATTTTTTTTTACCATTGCCAAATGTAGGTCACTGTGCAATATCTTTTGTTTTATTTGAAACACTAGTCATTTTTGTGTGCATCATTCGTGTTTTCTGTGGCTCAGGCTATATTTTGTTTATCACCACGTCTTACTAAACATCCGGGCTATATGCATAATTACTAATTACGCTGATGTGTTTGGAATGAGAAAGGTTGGATTTAGAAAAAGTGTACCCGCACTTTCGTAGAGATATGGTGAAAAAATACTTTGGAAAAAAAACTCAGTATAGATGACTGGGATTCAAACACCTACCTTCCCGTCATTGGCAGTTTAGTCTATTGTGAAATTGACGCCTTAGACCATTCGATCACTGAAGGGGGTAAGTTTTTTTTATCACCTCGTCTTACTACTTGTTCAAGCTATACGCATATGTACTTATTACATGAATGTTAGGTGTGAGGAAGGTTGAATTTAGAGGGAGTGTACCCGCATTTGCGTGGTGTGTATAGAATAATTAAGAAAAATTACCCTCAGTACACCCGACCGAGAATTGAACGCCGATATCTCTGCCATTAGCAATTTAGTATATTACGAGAGTAATGCCTTAGAGTAGACCATGCGGCCACTGAAGTAGGTAGTGTTCTTTTTACAGTTCATACGGTTTGACACAAGGGTTATTAAATGGCTCAATCTAGGAGATTACGAAGAGGAGATTAGCTAGAGGAAATGCACACGTATTAATTAATAATGGGAATAAATGTTAAAACTGCAGTGATGGGAAGACTCCCCCTCACCGCCAGGCAGCTCGGCCGAGATTCAAACCTCGACCCACCCTGCCATAGGAAATCCAGGCCATAGACAGCGTGGCCACTGGTGTGAGTTGTAATCGAGTTAGTGAGTGACATATACACTCATTCACGATTGGCTGGGTGCTAGAATAGTCAAGCTACTCAGGGGTGCTCTCCGTCAATAGTAGAACAAAATAGGGGAGGAGGAAAATATAAATACCAATAAGTTTTGTTTTGGCTCATAAACTCACTATTAAATTACATCATTTGAGCCACAAAGATTCGTTCTATGCTCATATATTACTTTTCCTTTCCTATGAATTTAGGTCTCTCTGTTTGTACTGAAGCAAAATTTGATTTATTTTGACCAACAAAATTTTTGCCATAAAAATTGAAAAACCACTTACCTCGCCATCTTAAGGAGGCTGTCTCTAGCCAAGACATTCTATTTGATCCTAGATGGTGTCTAAAATAATTTAATGCTTGAATATATGTATATATATATATGTATATATGTATGTATGTATATATATATATGTATGTATATATATATATATATATAACAATTCTTTTGGACACGGTAATTGAACCGGTATTTGCCGAAGAGCTGGTTTATCGCGTCAGTACTCTACCACCTAGCTATACAAGGTATTATATCAGTCATTGTTATTAGACGTAGCCTATGATGGGGCTGTTAGTGCTCGGATACTTAAGGGCTATCAGAAACACATCCGTAGCATGACGAACTATCAGAGTAACGGGAGTGAGCACTCAGGTAACAAGAGTTTGGTGAGAGATTGTGTTGCATTACATGAGATGCAACTCGCATAACGCACCCATTTAGAAAAGACACATCTCATACAGGCTATACGCATTTATTTAAACTACGCTAGTGGGATAGGGATAAGTAAGGTAGAATGTTGAAAAAATGCATGCGTTGAAAGAGAGTGGTGAACAATATATTAATAAAAAACACCACTACGCCCCGCTTGGATTTGAACGCTGACCTCCTCGTATTCTGCAAATGAAACTGATAGCCTGTATATAAAGACCTCGTGCTAATAAATGTGGTTCGTATCTATTTTAAATCCCCAAGCAGGCAATTCCATCATTAAACTACGTCACGCTCTTAACAAGTAAAGAATGAATGTGGGGTATGCCGGGCCTCCACCATGGTTCGGATTCCACGTTAAACTGTAGCTCCTTCATTTCATCTCACAATCACCCTACCATTACACATTAGCGTAAGTGCGTATAACCTGAACGGGTAGTAAGACGCGGTGCTAATAATAATAATAATAATAATAATAATAATAATAATAATAATAATAATAAGGAAAGAACAATAGGCCTATCGTATAGTTTCCTACATTCTTCACCGGATAAAATAGAATCATTCGAAATTACTGAAACATAAATGTATTTACTCACGGCTTCTCAGAAAAAGGAAGTATTATGAATATAAACTAATTCGAGATTTTAGTGGATCTTGACTTTTCATGACGATCTAAACCAGAAAAGGTGGTTTTCGGAACGTCTGTTTGTTTGCCCAACTCTGTATTTCGGCCTAGACTCGAGACCATTTTACTTAACCCTATTACTGGGAATCTAGGGTTTTAATAAAGTTCGCCAGAGGTTTTGGTGAAAGCACATACCCGACCCCAAAATTAAAGGTACTTTACTTAGGAGTGAAGAGATAAGAAAAAAAGCGACTTGATCGAAATCGATTCTAAAGATTTTGATTAAAATTCGTTTCTAGAGGTTGTTTAACATTACAAACAAAATATTGAATCTAATTTTTGCAGATATCTTCTGAAGTTAACATACTGTGCGTGGTGAAATAGCATATCATTGCAAAGTTGTAGGACTATTAAAAATAAAACACTTTTATTATAAATACATTTTTTATAAAATTAATTTTAAGGTAGATTAAAAACAACTTATTTTGAAAATATGAAATTTGTTGAAAATATTTGAACAATTTGGTTTAAAATCTATAAAGAATGTTGATTGTCGTTAACAAGATGATGTATTTGTTATTAATAAGAAAACTTACTTATAGGAAGTTTACTGAAAACCTATTTTCGGCCATTTTATCCCAAGCTATTTTATATTTAATTAGTGGGCATAGGCTCTTAAATTTTTAGATTAAAGTTTTTATCTAGAGTTGGTTGAGACTTTTTGAATCTTTTTCATGTTTCACCCCCTAAGAAGATAAGAGGGACAGAGCGCTGTGGTACTCACTGACTCACTCACTATCGTATTTTCCTAACCCTTGGGTCTGGAAACTGAATTTTTTCTTTACAGAATGATAATGGGATTGCCTCATATAACCATAGTCTAAAATTGGGAAATTTCCAAATGTGGCTCCAGGAAGTAGGGGGCCTATAATTAGAATAAAAGTTTTTTTTAGATGATTCACAAATTTAAAATTAAATTCCCAAGGCAGGTAGAGAGACAACTCCAGATAATCAATTAAACCTTAAAACTTGAAATTTCTAGGCGTGACTTGGAGAAAAAGAGTGCTGAACTCAAAATTTAAAAAACTAATAGTAAACAACTACTTCCCAGTGAGAGGTAAAAAGATTACCCCAAATAAAATACTAAGCCCTGAAAATGTTAAATCTAATCTTTTATTTCTTACTTTGGAAAACGGGTGTAATAAAAAAATATAGCAGGCAGGTGGGAAGACAACTCCACTAGCCATATTTGTCATAAAACTCGAAATTTATAATTAGGAGTTGTTTAATTGGTGGACAGTGGGAGGGGGTCTACAATTTCCTAAACTAATATAAACAACTACTTTTATACATGGTATAATCTGAAATTTGACAAGGAAGTATAAATACCACTCAAAATATCCATAAAAAATGAAGATTTTAAATTGATAAAACTGTTGTAGAAAGGAAAAGAGTTGGAGGTTAATTGAAAAGAAACAAGAACAAAGAGGGAGCAGGACATTAAAATTTGCCACGAATGTAGAGGGATATCTCCAAAACAAGATGAATGTTAAATATTTACTATTCAGAAAGGGGGCTGGTGAAATGGGGGTTTCACTATTCCTAAAACTAAAATAATAAACGACTTCTCAGTGTAGTAGAAAACGAAATTTGTCAGGTGGCTATAAGAACCACTCAAAACAACAACTAAGGTATGATCATTAAATTTCAAAATCAAGAAGCAGTATATGGAGTCCCCTAGATATTCCTAAAAGTAATATTTAAAAAAACAACACCTTTTGGTGTGATATAAAATGGAAGATCAACATCAAAGTTAATTAACTTTTCAGGGAAGCTGAGTGACGCCTGAAAAATCGAATTTCAAAATTGAGCCCCATGAAATGAAGAGCTTAAAAAACAATACGGTACAACTAATATAGAACACTACTTTTGGCTATGGCTTAAAATTAAAATTTGGCAAGCACATAATAAGCCATGATGATCAAATATTAAAATTTCAAAATGGGAATGTGAAAACTGAAAAATGGTGGGGGCTTGTAATAACTAAAAATCTTTCTGAAATTGGTATAAAATCTTCTTTTTGTAAAGGAAAAAAATTAAATTTTCCCAAGTTAGTAAAAAAAAGGACCATCTCACTATAACCATAAAAGCTGTAAATTTTGGAATTTAAAAATAGTGAACGGAGAATGGCTAATAGAAAAAAAACCATCTCAATATGGTATAAATTTGAATTTTGTATAATCTGGTGAAAATAATCTGAAAATAAACGAATACACTAATGCTTCTTAAAGGAGATCCACTAACGTTGCGATAACAATACCAAAAATCTAAGAATAAATTAGCGTGTATCTAGCAGCGACATAGCAAATGAAAACACATTCTGGACTAATCTTTCTTAGCCGTGAAGCTCTTTGGAAAACCATTATGCTTATTATACAATGTGTTTATGTAAAAGCATACATTATTTATTAATTCTTTTTGTTGAACTATGATCCTCTTTTTTCAAACACATTTCTTTATCAATAACTGCTTATTATCTTATTTTATGAGTGTCCTTAGGTAAATATTGCTTTGATAATAGATTGCATTAGTTTGTGTACTCAGTTTGTGGACAAGGTAATATTTTGACTAAAATATTTAATTGATTTTAATTTTTTAATTGATATGGTTGAGTTTTATTGTGAATGCCATAGTTAGTTCAGGATGGTAAAACCAGGAACAATCAAATAAATGTTACGACGCAATCGCAAAAACTTTCTGACATTGTGTAGAGCCCTAAGTATGTTTGCCTCAAAATTTAAATTTAAAACAAGAAATTATTATTTAACCATCCTAAAAAATGTATTTGATAAAATAAAATAGTTTTCAAATTGATCATGAAAAACAGTGTTAATTGTCATGTCAAACATTCCCAATATACCCATTTGAACCAAATATTTTATACCATATTAGAAATATTTCAAGTTTTCGAAAAATCATTCATAAGCATTTGTAAAGGAAAAAAATTAAATTTTCCCAAGTTAGTAAAAAAAAGGACCATCTCACTATAACCATAAAAGCTGTAAATTTTGGAATTTAAAAATAGTGAACGGAGAATGGCTAATAGAAAAAAAACCATCTCAATATGGTATAAATTTGAATTTTGTATAATCTGGTGAAAATAATCTGAAAATAAACGAATACACTAATGCTTCTTAAAGGAGATCCACTAACGTTGCGATAACAATACCAAAAATCTAAGAATAAATTAGCGTGTATCTAGCAGCGACATAGCAAATGAAAACACATTCTGGACTAATCTTTCTTAGCCGTGAAGCTCTTTGGAAAACCATTATGCTTATTATACAATGTGTTTATGTAAAAGCATACATTATTTATTAATTCTTTTTGTTGAACTATGATCCTCTTTTTTCAAACACATTTCTTTATCAATAACTGCTTATTATCTTATTTTATGAGTGTCCTTAGGTAAATATTGCTTTGATAATAGATTGCATTAGTTTGTGTACTCAGTTTGTGGACAAGGTAATATTTTGACTAAAATATTTAATTGATTTTAATTTTTTAATTGATATGGTTGAGTTTTATTGTGAATGCCATAGTTAGTTCAGGATGGTAAAACCAGGAACAATCAAATAAATGTTACGACGCAATCGCAAAAACTTTCTGACATTGTGTAGAGCCCTAAGTATGTTTGCCTCAAAATTTAAATTTAAAACAAGAAATTATTATTTAACCATCCTAAAAAATGTATTTGATAAAATAAAATAGTTTTCAAATTGATCATGAAAAACAGTGTTAATTGTCATGTCAAACATTCCCAATATACCCATTTGAACCAAATATTTTATACCATATTAGAAATATTTCAAGTTTTCGAAAAATCATTCATAAGCAACCTATCTATAAATGTGTTTTTACCCCAAAATAAATATGTATTGTGGATTATCATGTCAAACATTCCCAAAATAAGCATTTAGAACCAAATCGTTAAGGCCATTTGTAAATTGTAAATTGTAGATTATTTCAAGTTTTTGAAAAATCAGTCAGCAGTAACTTCCCACCAATGATTTTCTAGCCCAAAGACAGATATCCAATGCTTATTGTCATTTTAAACATTTTCAAGATACCTATTTCGAACTAAGCCGTTAAAGCCATTAGTAAAATATTTGAAGATTTTAAAAATCTGTCACAATAAACAACCCACGAAAGAGATTTTACCCATTGTTGTTTGTAATACTACACAATTCCCAGCTGTACATTTTGAACAAAATCGTTAAAGCCATTTTAGAAATAATTATAGTTTTCAAAAATGTTCACTTTGTAGACTACCTATACCTTTAAACAAATTTTTGCCCCAAAACAACTTATATATTGCTATTTTTCATGTGAATCAAATTCTAGATAATATGTATCTTAAACTAAATAGTATTAGGGTTGTTCGAAAAATTTGAAAGTAAAAAAAAATTACTCAACAGTAAACTACCCTTAATTGAAGAGTTGGGATAGAAAAAAAAAGTATTGTGGTATACACTTATAAAACCTAGGTATCAAGTTTGAACCAAATCCATCAAATGGTTTTGAACACTGGCCAGGGGTGGACAGACAGGCTGACATGATGACGGATAAAATGGTAAAATCCACGTTTTTGGTTCCATGTTCACATAAAAGATAAAGATTTGTCAAAATCTCGAGATAGTTTTTTCCCCGGTCGCAGTACTTTCTCTTTATATGAGAAAGTAAAAAAAGGTCAGCCAGATGTTAAACGTTCTAATTTGATATAATTTTTGTGCCGCTTAGCCGCACGAAGATGGGTCAAACTGCGTACGAAGGATATCACGCAATGCTCATGAAATACAGACAAAAAAGTATTTATTTTATTAATATAATTAGAGATATTGATAATGAAGAGTTCTGCATCGATGTATATTAATTTTATTCGCGTATCTTAAGAGATTATTGTAAATGTATCCATTTTGAGTTTCTTATGTTAAGAAAAAGTATAGTACAGTCAACTCTCGATTCTACGACCTTTCACGGTTCCCTGGAAAAGGGCCGTTATTTCGAAGGGGTCGTTATTGGAATTTTAACAGATTTTGTTCCACCCCTGACCTTCATACGAAAAAATTTCATTTTTTAGATAATACGTGAAAAAGTAAATAAAATAAAACCTACCTATTTCTTGAAGAAGGTACTCCTTTCACTCATTTCGTCAAAATTATAAGTTCGTATCAAAT
>CABFOV010000577.1:0-16520 GCA_902141375.1 Timema poppense | reverse complement strand
CTTTGAAGAAAAAAAAAAAAAAAGAGCAGGAAACTGAAACGCGACATGCATAGACATCATCCTCGTAATCACCACCACCATCATCATCATCATCATCATCATCATCATATCGTGGATTTAGCATTCACTGAGAGACTGGTGAAATCACCGCAGAGAAAAAGAAAGAAGGGAGCGGGGGAGATTTTGTTTGACGATCTTCACGACGGTTGGCAACACTTGGGTTAAGTTGTAAAGCCTGACCCATTTACCCTAAAGGAGGGAGGGTGCATTAATGTGGTCACATATACAGCCCTCCCTCATACCTTTCCCGCCTCGTGCATTTTGAAAAGGGGGTCCGTAGTGGGGTTAAAACAGGTCACCTATGTTGGATTTGAAGCTCGCGCCCGGATTGCCAAAAGGAAGGATTGTCGGATCATAAGCTAAGATGCTTTTAAAAACGATCTGCAGTCAGGGCCAGTTACGCACCTTGGACTGCTGCCTCTTCTTTCCCTCCTTCCTATTCCTGGAGGTAAACATAAAGGTTTTTATTGGTGGTTCAGAACTTTAACTCAACACTCGCCCCTTTTTTCATGATATGTGTTTAAAAATCTTTTCGATCCCGAAGAAGAAAATGTATTTTATTCTACTCATATTAGAAACATGAATTATTATTATTACTATCAATTCTTAATATTATTTTTATAAACATATACCTGCATCATTGAGTATGAGGTTTAATTGGCAGGCTCGTCTAGTTTTGTTTTCCAGTGACTGATAGGTTAGGGTTTAAATACTGGCTGGGTTTACTGATGTTATTATTTCCTAAATGGTTTACCATTCTCCTTCCACGTGAATTCTGGTACATTTCCTCTAAATTGTATCTTCATCCCTCACCCACTGTAACTACCTTTATATGCATGGAAGCGTGAGAAACAACAGTATGTATTTTATTTATAATTAGAGGAATGGATGATGCACAATAAAAATTACAATCGCAGTAATATCGCTTAAAGCAAGTTAAGTTGAAGACTTTGTAGTTAAACATAATATTTCGTAAGATAACAAAATGACTAGAATGTTCCAAGTGAGATATCTTAATTTGAACACATTTGTTCCATTGATATGAAAATAAACTAAAGTTTAAGTTGAGAGACTTTAATATAAACATATTATTCCATTAATATGAAAATATACTAGAAATTAAAGTGAGTGAATTTAATATAAACATATTATTCCATTAATATGAAAATAGACTAGAGCTTAATGTGAGAAACATTAATAATCAATTAGGCGCCCACATAAATATACACTAGTTCACCAACCGCCTAAGGCTAAACTAAACGAGAAGACACCATAAACATAACGAAGTTCACTAGACAACCCAAAGATAAGGATATTAATATTGCACACAGACATTACAATACTAAAATATATCTATATCCCAGAGCTTTCTAAGGTAAGGACAATAATATCAATCTAGCCCGCTAATAATGGCGTAAATACCCCGGGCACAGTAATAACAAGGATCCCCAGATCATATAATAAATTCACACTAAAGTTTGCCCGCTTCTTGTGCTAATGCTCTGTCTAACGACGTAATAGAGCAGCGTGAAATAAGGTACAACATCGAGAAATATGTCTTACTACCACTAATAAGTTAGCTCGCACCATACATTAAATAGAGTCGGAGTCAAATTAAGTACCCCGCCTAGCAATGTATCCCATAGAGATAGACTGAAAGATATAACTCTACAGGTTATACACTTTATAAATGAAAAGAGAATTGTTTAACAATAAATATATTTATTAAATCAAACAGAGATAACAAAAAATTAAGGTTTACAATAATATTGAAGGTAATACTTTGAAGTTTGGTGCAAACAATAAGACTTGAGAATGGTGATGTATCGGCTGTGCCTACAAGGGCAGTGCAGGCGCCAGGCCACAATTAGAAGTTTTTCTAAAATGGAGAACAATTAAATAGTTACTAATTGAAGGTATTAAACAAGATATACATGTAAATTTTAATCAGTTTTGCTTGATTGGTTATTTTAAATAATATCCTTTAAACATTTCGGATCATGATACGCAACAGAAAGATCTGTTGGCAACAGTGTTTTATGGCTAATAAACAGGTGTCAACAAGAGGTACTATGGCTGGTCATATTCCCTGTCTGTACTGCCAGAGCATTTAATAGTACATACTATTCTAATTGCAATTACACTAAGAGCAACACCTAAACAATAGGAGTCAAACAACAGGCAATATAGAAAAAGGGTATTATTTGCGCGGACCCCACTATGACTCTAATGCAGTTCCCTGGTTTGATCACCGAAGCTAATACAGCACGAGAAGCGTGAGTATACTTGACCCACCCAAAATATTGATTTCCATTAACTGAACTGTAATATGGGAAAAAAGACAAACAACCTGGTTGTAGCCATCCATAAAAATTAAACAGTTGCACACGACGTACACGTGCGTCATGATAAACATTGGCTCAAAATAGATTAATGGAACTTGTGGAAGTTTACAAGTCTATAACTAAGACATTACAACTTTTTAAGCCAGAGGCTCATAATGTAAAAACTTTATCATAAGGACACAAAATAATAGATAGGACTTGACATACTAAGTCACTAAAATTAGACTTGTCCTTCAGACTGCAGGACACAATATTTAATGACTTAACTTAAACACTTCCATCATGAAGTCAACAAAACTTTAAATGAATTACTTATCCCATTGACGTAAATTTAAATTAACAAAAGACTTTAACAAAAAATATAAAATAAAAATCTAGATCCACATTGTCTAGTTTAAAAAAAAAATCAGACCCTAAGTCGTAAGGACTTAACGACGATTTTAGGATACTCAAGTACTCCAAGCAAGACGTCATCGCCAGGGTAATGGTGGATCTGATGGCCAAGACTCCATGGTCATAGCTCTCTTTGGTTACGTGACGGTGCAGAAGTTCCTCCTTCGACGCTTAGTTGTAGTAGAACGGCTCTGTGGCATGAATCTGGGAGGAGCTCTATATATAGTCCTAATCTGATACGAACGGAATAAAGTCAATAGAGTGATAAAGTCAGAAATATAGACAAGGAGAAGGACGGATGAAGGCGGGTGGAATGAGAAATTAACAAGAGAAATCCACTTCCAGGAAAAGGGGGGGAACAAGTTGCCTTGGTTCGCCGCTAGAGTCTCTGATGTATAGTTGGTTGGTGTGTCAAGTGGAGTATACATTTCTTTACTCCATCAGATGTAGTTATGATAGTGTGTTTGTAACGGCCATCATTGAATAATTTCTTCTTCTGCCATGTGGAAAATCAATCGAAGAACATCTTGAAACGGTGAGTAGTTACTAAGGCATATTTTATTTAAATATCTCTGGTATGATTATATTATTTAGGATCAGTTAATATTTTTATGAGAATTTGTAATATAGATGTACTTTACTATATTTTCTTGTCGACAGCATAGCAAGCGTATGTATATTTATCTGACATCATCCAATGTGAAAGGGTATGCGTTAAAGTATTTTATTCATAAATATGATAATATTAATCCTCTTCTTTGATATCTGCTACAGTATTTATCAAAAGACAATATTTTTGGACAGTCACGTTTTTGAATGTAGGGAGATACGTAATTTTATTTGACTGCATCTAGTCAGAAAAAATAAACTTTTGAGGTAGATTCAATTAAATATGTTAATATGGTTTCTTTCCTTTCATAAATTATTAAATATTGATATTTAATTGTAGCTGTCCAATCTGTCTGATTGACATGCTACAAGACTTTTACAGAAACAGCACAAATATGCAACGGCCATCTTCCTATTGCGCCGTTTAAGGCAGCTAGGGTAAACATAGTTACATACAACAAGTTAGTGCTCCTTATATAATAATAAAAGATAAAAAAAATGCAGTCAAAGCCAACATCCCTGAAATATATCCATTTACTAATTATGCAAATGATTAAATAGAACGGCGGTAAGAGCGCTACTCAAAGTTAGCCGCCTGGCGGCGAGAATAAAAGCAAGGTTCACTTATGAACAAAGATTTGGTTCCCCAAATAATTAAATAGAAATAAATCGCTGTTACAAATTAAACACGTTGAAACTCCAAAGAAACCCATCCCAAAGTTAACAATTAAGATTTATAAATCCGAACCTATAATTTTGAAGAGATTACCCCCATTTTAAGCCGAAATAGAATTTTGATGAATATAATTAAGTCTAAGCTTAATTCGGCGTTCTCACCTTAGTAAGCCAGTGATACGATGAGTGATGATACAAATGAACCACCACAATATATGGCAAGCACGTAACCATGACATTCCCACAGAGAGAGCGTAGTAAAATTTGGATGGGTAGTTATTTAGTGGGTAAGAGAATTATTACCATGATTTAGAAAGAATTAAATCACAAATTTTATATACACAAATACTTGAAAAATAATGCGCATCCCACCTTGAAAATAATATAATATATACTCATACCCTTATATAGATCACTCTAATATTAATAGTCTATCTTTTTTGATAAAACCACAGTATTTTTAAAATTTCACGTGGAAAGTAGTGTAGTCGTGAACATTTTCTCTTCTAAGATTATGATAAATCTTGACATCGTATGTACCCCCGAACCCACAAAGTGGGTCTTACTGCCCATTAGTTTACCTATACTTGGGCTACAGCCGAAACTATTTGATGTATTGGATTCTAACTTGATAGTTATATGTCGTATGATCATGCTTTGGGGAGTTTATTTAGTTTTTATTCTAGCTTGAAATTAAAGTTCTATTGTTGATTTCTGAAAATTCAAATACTTTCGAAAATGGCTCTGACAATATTGTTAAAAATGTATAACTGGGGAGTGTTTGACATAAAAATGACACCCCATACTTTTTTTTTTGGAGAAATATTTGTTCAATATTATTTAACTGATGACTACACTTTGAATATTTGAATTTTTTTGAAAATTGCTCCGATGTTTTGATTCAAAGTAAGTACCTGGAGAGTGTTTTACATTATAAATATAGTAATATTTTTGGTTTTCCTAAGATAAACATTTTAGTGTGGTTTACTGATGTCTGATTTTTGGAAAATTCATTACAAGATATAATAGAATAGGATATGAGATAGTATATACGAGTTATTTTCTTAGATCTTCAGCAACACCGGAAGAATTAATGCAAGCATTAGGAATGAATAACCGGCATCGCAAGCATTTGACTCCGATTCCTATACTTTTCTGCTGTCCAACTTCGATTCCTTTAAAAATGGCAAATGTATATTAATTGGTACTCGCCTTGGTGGCGTAGTTAGCTAACATTCTGGTTTCGTATTGAGTTAGACTGTCGAGGACGGGGAGATTGAGTTTCGAATATCATTCTAGTGAACTGGGGGTGGGTTTTCCTAAATGGTTTTCCACTCATCCTCCAAGCAAATGTGGGTTAATTTTCTCTATATCCAACCTTCCCAATTCCTAACCCATTAACATAATTTGTTTTTAAGTGTATTACCCGAACGGGTAGTAAGACGTGATGCTAAGTATATATTGATTGATAATAACGTATTTAATGCAGTAAAATGCTCAAATACGAATAACTTTATGGGAAGCTTCTTTGGCATTGTGGAATTAGATATTTGAATCCTCCAATCTTTAAAAATGTACAATTTAGATCAAAGTGAAAATATTTAAAATTTAATTTAAGAAAAGTTGTTTTTAAGGACTAGTGTCACTGAAAAATTTGATTAGTTTTTGTAATATCTCTTACGTCATAAACAACCAAGATAAAACTTTCTTTGTACATTAATTATATTAATACAATTCTGTCCAATTTTAGTGATTTTTTTTATTCTTCCATCTACATAAATCTATGTTATTCCTTTTAGAAATTGCTTAAAATTGTTATTTGAAGTCAAAATCCCCAAAATTGTATTTTATACACTTTTTTTTTATGATTATCAAATCTCTCGAGTACCACAAGATCCAAGTGTCCCCTCTCTAATTTATTTTAATCATTCAATATTTTTTTCTAAATTTAGGATGTTCGATGTTCATTACTATCAAAAGCACATGAATTTCAAACCAAACCTTATATAAGACCCAACACTTAATCTCTTTACCCAAAGTACCATTAAACTGGAAAATGGAGAGCATACTATAACTTGAATGTGTTCCTATAGGTTTAAACAAACTAATCTTAGTTTCAAGAGTCACAAAAACCAACGCAAGAGCGGGAGCGTTAGTGAAAAAGTCGTGGGGCATCTAACAGATGGTGGGAAATGGGGCAGTACCGCCGGCGGGACTGATGGGAGCCCGAGAGGCTTCCCGCCCGGTTGGTAAATTCCGTGTCCCGCCGATGAACTGAAATATATTTAGCATATGTTAACATGGATGCTTTTGCCACAATGTGTGAGTTTTTTCCTCCCACGTTTGACCAGAGTCACACGGTAATATAGTATCGTCTCGGTATAATCCCTCAAATTGGTTAACAGCTGTTTTATCAAATTATGCCACTCTCAGCATTTCACTTTATATCTGTTTATTTAGTGGACCCATTGCCTACTTTTCCGTTAAGTACCGTCCTCAGCTAGAGAAAAGCTTCCTCTTTATCACTATATGACGTACAGAACAAACTGACTTTACTTGAATAAATATTCTCCTACTCTTGGCGGAATCCTCCTGTGCGACCTCGTGGCGATCTCGTTCCCGCGAATTTCCCACTCCCACTCTCGCGTTCCGTGTTGGCTTGGATGATCCTTTATCATTTATTTATTTTAAATCATGAGATTGTGAAAGTACCTCATTTCAAGCGACGTTTCATGCGAAATCTCAGTGTTCTTAAACCAAAGGTAATGGTTAGAAATATAGATATAGCCTTCCTTAAACAATTTTTTTAGCAAGGTCATAAAATATAATCAAAGATTACTTTAGTGGTTTTTAAGCTTAAAATCTGCTATTTTCTTAATAAACACTGCAGTGTGAGGATATATATTTTTCTTAAAGTAAATGGTGCCAACTTCACTGGCAGCAAGAATTTTTATACTGTGTGTAGGACATTTTAAAATTTTACATTAGATTACCATTCGAGGACTCTGTGGAGATTTCTAATTCGAAATAATTTCCTGTTTCCAACCTTGGCATGGCCTAGGCCGTAAAATTGAGTGGTTTACTAAAACTAGCTTTAAAATTAACCCCCTTTCATCAGTAGGAGATTAAAATCGACGTTCCAGCGGATTGGCTAATTTCCTTCTATTTTGTTTGCACGATGAATTCTACATCTTGTTAGCCAGGCTTATAATATCATCAGAGTGGTGGGGGGAATAGAGGTGGATTTAATACAGCCTATTTTTTTTAAAGCAGCAATGTCGAATCTTTGAAAAGATAATTCCATTTGACCAAGTCTGGTTATAAATGTATTGCCTTTATATAAAGATCTGATGTTATCACATAGGTTTTTGACTAAAGTTAAGCTATTGTGTTAAACTGAATATCGATTACTTGAGCCTCACTCACTCACACGCTCACTACCGCACTTACTTACTAAGTTACTCACCACACACACACACACACACACACACACACACGCGCGCGCGTCTCACTTAATCAACCTTCATTCACTTAGGGCCAATTCCATAGTCAGACTTAACACGCCTCATTTGCAAATGCAAGACGATACCTACATACACCAGAATGGAATGGGCCAGTTTCATATGTGAAACGGTTTCATTGCATTAGAGTGTATGTAGGTATCGTCTTGAATATAGTGTTGCACGCACTTTACTATGAAACTTACCCTTATTCAACCTTCATTCACTCACCAAACATTCTCTCCACTACACACTCACTCAATATTTGCTCAAACACACTTACTCACTCACTCACTCACTATTCGCTCAAACACACTCCTCACTCACTAACCCACGCACTATTCGCTCAAACACACTCCTCACTCACTCACTATTCACTCAAACACACTCCTCACTCACTTCGCTCAAACACACTCCTCACTCACTCACTATTTGCTCAAACATACTCTTCACTCACTCACTCACTCTTCAACCCTCATTACACACACTCTTACTTACTCTCACCCATTCTCACTTCTCCACACACACACACACACACACACACACACCATTCAGTTACCTCACACATTCACCTTTCACTCATTTTAAACACTCTTTCTGGGCTGGCAAGCACCTAGTAAACGAGGAGGACCGTGAAAACATGGTGATTTTACAAAAAACTATAAATATACTAAAATATTTGGGAATTTGTGGTATAAAAGGCTAGCTTTAAATTTAAGGCCTTTGCATAAAATAAAAACTGATTAAATAAGCACTCTAACACTCTAAGTCTTATCCCCCCCTAACCCTTATTTTTTTTAACCTCTAAACATTGGGTGGCGTATAACAACCGCATACATTTATTCACCATGTTATAATCATCCTGTTATAAACATCAATGGCATGACGCCATGTTATTCATTGTCATGAATGATTGATTTTATTTCATTCCTCTTTACTACTCTCTAAAGTGTAAAAAATTTTGGGGATTCCTTCTGTAAAACAAGGAGAATTCTTATTAATACCATAGTGGCAACCCTGGCACTCATGTAACCATACATTAGCTTACTCATTTTCTCATTCATTCACTTTCAAATCAAATACGTATTTGATGTTGATGTCTTTGATTCGGTACGTCATCTTGTTCATGAAAAAAGTCCGAATTCCTGCCCTTATGCAACACGAGTGTTTTCTCATATTCTGAATATCATTAAGTTTTTTTTAGATGACTGCTGGTAAATTTACTGTAAATTGTCTTCTTTACTCATATTCCCTTAAACTAATATTTTAATTGTTTTTATTTTAAACTTTACTATATTTTTTACTATTATATTCACATCTTGGGGCTTGAATTGATATTAATGTATTTATAATCCAAGGAAACCGAACTAAGAGGTTTTTTTAGGAAACGCACCAGTGTAGCAGAGAGTTAAAAAAAAATATCAGAATATAGAAACATAAATTAGGCCCTACCTCTCCCCCTAGTTTACCCTTTCGGGGATCAAACCCCGGTTTCTCAGATAAAAGCATAGCAAGTCACAACAAGCACCGCACGATATTCGCCAATATAACATGAGTGGATAAAATATTTTGTTTAGATTAATCGTTCCCGTTATTTTTCTGCCGCCGACGCACGTTTTGTTTCCGTTTCAAACATGTCGCTCCCATTTATCACGGTATTTATGTTGGCTCGAAGTAGATCGTAAATAATTGTGATGTATTTCACAAACGCTGGTAAAAACTAGAGTTTTATTCATACAACGTTGATAGAATTGCTATGGTTATATTTCATTGTATACAGTCCAGTGCAAAACACACACACACACACACACACTCACACTAAAATCTCGATTTCTTTCGGTCGAGTAGTTCCGTAAACATAGAGGCAGGGATGATTCCAGCGCATATACTTTTAAATAGTCTAAATAATCTGAGTGACAAAGATGACTCGGAAGAAAATTACACAGAAAACTTGACAAGCCTTCTATGATAACGCCCTAAATGTGAATAATTCGAGGAAACAAAAATTAAGGATGGATCGAGAGTATTTAGCAATTCGAGGTAATACGCCAAAAAACAAATCACAAGTTCCGAAAAAATAAAATTATTTTCCTTAAACAATTGTACCAATACAGGTATATACCTAAATTTTACCGTCAGAAGTGACAGCTGCTAAACACATGTTTTTGTAGATCATATGGTTCAGCGTAGGGATACATAATTTGGTCTGGTAACTTTTAAAAGCTTTTAGCTGTCAGCTGTCAGTCAGCACCAAAGAAGCCATGGGGCTACTGTACATCAGATAATCAAGCAAGTCAAGCTTGCTACTTTTCAGATTAAACTATACATTTTTTTTGAATAATATACTTAATAGGAGGTTTATGATCTCTCTCACCAAACTTGGTGGAGCTGTAAGGGTTGTCAAAACAAACACAAGGCCCCTTCTTATATTAGCACTAAAACATTTTCTGCCTAAGGGTGTAAGTAATTTAATAAATTTAATGTTTTATTGTTAACTAGCATTTTCCCTCGACCTCACCTGCATTAAATAATACATCAACACATTATACAACCTCAAATTTGGGAGATAAGAACAAAACTTGAGAGCAGTGTTTCATGTATGTGCGAAGATTCACTAAGAAACATAAACTTGCCTTCCCACAAATCCCCTAAATTTCACGTACTCTCTTATGTAACCGCAACACCAGATGTGTAGTTAAATAGATTTTTCATTTAACAATAATTCACATCAAAAGTTCCCACCATTATTACATTTCAAATTAATGAATAATTTCAGAATATAAAACTCATTGCATCCACATGTGCTATGAAATTTTTCCACACATCTAGGTGATAAGTTATTTATTTTTTATATTGTTTAAAATCAAGCTCTTTTGTTCACAATACCCCACCCCGATTGCAAATACTTGTGAAAAAAACACTTTGAGAACACTTTTCATCTATCTACCTCCCTTCTAGAACCTAATAGTGAACCCTTATTTTAGACGCAACCTATCTAAGAGGGTCCAAAGTATACAATAAAATAACATGCCAATAGGAGTGAGCAGTTTGAGTAATAATCAGCATCTGAGTACATCAAGAGTACCCAATACAGTTGCGGAAAAATCCCAGACGGTCGGCCTCAGGACATTTAAATAATATTCAATATTCCCCAGAAAAGAACGTAATTAAATAATGGTATGTTATACAACCTAAGGTTCCCATGGCTCTGCATTTCCATGCCAAATGAAAAGGGCCAATCGCCTTAAAGTCTCCTTCCCGAATGTCTTTCTTTTCCTCTCTGCCCCTGAGCCCCCTCCCTCAAGATCTTCCAAAAGGGCGGTAAGTTCCCTGCCCGAAATAATAAAATTAATAAGTAGGCCCAGCCAAATATTTACTGTAAAAAAAACGCTGTCGGGAATATAAAACAAATCCTCCCCTTTATATATATATATATATATATCCTTCCCGTCTACGCACCCGCTCACTCGACAGATCAGAGAACTAGCTCATTGCCCATAAATGGTTTCCAGCAATCGTCTAAATAACTATGAAGGATAAATAACACACGATGAGGGGGGGGAAAAACACAAACCGGTGAATATATCAAAATAGAGAATGAATCAATTCTAATATTAAATTATGAATAAATTAACCTACGTGCGCTGCAACGGAATCAGTTTAAACAATAATTACAAACTAGGCTATTTACAATGCATAAATGTGCTTGCTGCCCCAGTAGCCATACTCTCTAGGTTACAAGAATTGAAAAACCATAGATGGATACAAGTATGTTTCTGAACACCAAATATCCTAAATAAATTATGGTAGTATATTAAACAACCAGGAAAGTATTAAATCTTTCACACGCATTTAAATATTTGACACTAAACACCTAACACTATGCACCCAATACTAGGCATTCACTACTAAACCCTGTATATTAAAACATCCAAAACTAAATAGCCAATAATATACACCCAACAACACACACACACAATACACGCATTCAATACCAATCACTCAAATTAAACACTAGTGCTAAATACTTTATATAAGATTAGATACCCAATACTTAGGGGCACAGACTTTTCGCGAACAGTGTTTTCACGAAATGTTTGAAAAATCTGTTTAGAAAGCTCTAAAACTTGTTTCAAGTTCAAAGAAATCATTATTATGTATTTTTGAGTTCATGAAATAAAATAATAAAGGTATTTATACGCGAAATCGAAGTTTTTTTTGCGAACTATTATTATTGTTTGTATTTTAAAACGAAATTCGAGTTTTCTAGGCAAAATTCCGGTTTTTCGTTAACACACGAATTACATTAGCAGCCATTTTGATTTCGATTGCCGTAAAATTAATACAGTCGCGTTCAAGGTCAAATCTACGCAGCCTTTACCATCATTGTCAATAAATATCAAAGACTAGTCTATACATAAACAGTGGACTCGCAAAGCCAGATCGTAATTTTATTCTCTTCTATGAAGGCTTGATAATAATATACCCAAAACCCCAGCGTTTATTGTATTCCGTTTCAAATCTAATTATAAAATATTAATTATGGGTTTATTTTGATAGTCTAAAAGTGATCATGAACTATTTTATTCAATGAATTATTAAGTTAGACGTTATTTTTATTCCCTTTCTAGACAAAAACATTCTATATATCGAATTTGTTTTGCCATCCTTATTTTTGTTTTTTGCTATTCTTATATTTGGTTGTTTGTGATCTTTGAAAGCCCTGGAGTTTTTAGCTTCCTTTGTGATTTCATTGTATCTATGTTTGTTATTTTGAGTTAGAATATTTTATCGATCTTCATTTATGGTTTGATTTTATATTATATTCATAAAAAAAAGTGTTTTCGTGATTTTTCCAGGTTTTATGAAACCATTTTTGTTTATTTGAGAATTTCTCTGATATTCAATTTGTTTTATGACGAATTTTCAAATATTTATTACCATAGTATAAGGTATCTACCAATACTAAACAACCAACATTAAATACCCAATAACTAACGCCTCGAATAAAAGCATTTTTTCACTGATAATAATAAACCATTTATAAATACTCATTAGTTGGAGACGACCATCATATCCGGAGTAGGTTTCACCAGACCTCTCTTTGCCACTCTTTCACGGAGGTTGTTTCATCTTCGCGTGGCCTCAGTCTCCCCTGTGTTTAACCTAACAGTTGAATAGCTCGTTGCAGACTCTGTATAGGTCCTGACGGGGCCCCTATCGCATGCAAATGAGACCCCGGGAACGTTCTACCGGAGGAACTTCGGGCCCCCGCAATCTAAAGTTGTTTCTTGTTTTAATTACTCCGCGATGTGTCAGAAGGTTGCCGGGCTCTCTTCACCTCCCTTCTCTCTCTTTCTCAACAAGTCTGAAAGTTAACAACGTATTTAGTGCGGTGATCCGACGACGTGAGGCGATTTCCAATTGTCTGCCATGGCTTAAGAGGATGAGAGTGTCTGGACGTCTTTTAATGCCGCATTATAGTCTGGTCTCGGTAGGTTCAGCCACTCTCTAGGTATACCAAAAAAATGTCATGTTTCGTGTTAAATGAAGGGGTATTTGACCCCCAGACACGGATTATACAAGATCGCTACAATTTTTGCCTTTCTGCTTTCACAAGACTTTATTTACTCTAATTATAATTTATTTTTCTTAGAGAGCTTTAAATTGTTTTTAATTAATAAATAATTGAGACATGACATGATCCTAGTTTGCTCTTATTATATACTTTCATTCACAAATGGTGTTTTTAGGGAACTGTGGCTTAAAAACTAATGTTTCATTGAATTGAAAGTTGGTTGAGCGTTTGTTTTGGTTTTTAAAATTTGAGTAGCATATGTCTTGACATGATGTTATAATGCTTCTATTATATGATATTAATCACGTAAAGTACTTAAAGTTTATTTTCAAATATTATAATTTATTAAAGATTTGAGCCCAAAGGTGGACGTTTTTATGATTACAAAAATGCAACCAACGAAATTAACTTAAATTATAAATAATATTTTCCTTTTACAATTAAGCTGTTTCATTTCCAAATTGTACTAGGTCAAGTGTCACATAAAAGCCAGAAAAAACCAAACAAATACTTATATTAAGTAAAAACTTTTATTTTTCGATAGCATATCTTTTAACATCTATCTACCTATTTTCATCTCAAAATAAATATCGTAATTATTTCCTATTATTCGTATGTATTGGAACTATTCTGATGCATGCTTGTTTCTGCGTTTAATTTAATAATTATTTTAAGCTTTAGTGCTATTATTTTAAAACATATTTCATTTTGTGTGTCATAACAAAACATAAACATTTAACTTCTCAAATACAATATTTAAAAGTTAAAAAATGGTTGTTATTTACAAATAAAAATCTTTAACAAGGAATATAAGTTCAAATATATTAATTTCAAAAAATAGATTAAGACTTTTCACTGAAAAAAACAACAAAACAATTAAAGTTTGTATCTCGTTGGACGAGGGCAAAATTAATTAGGGGATGGTTTCAATTTATTTTTATTTTATCTAGCACCACGTCTTACTACCCGTTCGGGCTATACGCTGGTTTCAAATTAAATACGGGTCTTTTAAACTGTCGAATGTAAGAAGACAATTCAAAAGGGGGGAAAGGTGGAATAAAGTAAAAGATACAAAGGGGGAGGCGTGTCTATAAAAATATACAATAACAAAGGCTCGGTCCCATACATAAGTTCCGTTTGTAAATATTATATTTTTATTGTTGGGGAAATTATTTCTAAACGCAATTAGTTAAAAAAAATAGAAAAGGGGGAAAATTTAGAAAATGTAATTAATTTTATTCGCAATCATTTTGGATTCAACTCTATTTTTTAAGGTGGTAGGGGTGTGTGTTAGTTAATTTTAATCGCAACCTGTGAATAAAGGAAAAAGACAAATAGTGAACGGCAATTATTTATCCCCCATATTATAAGGGATAGAGGGCCTTGACTATTAGAATGCCCTCATGTTGTAAGGACAACAGGATTCAACTGTAAGATGTTCTCCATATATAAGGGATAGCAGGACTCAACTATGAAATGTTCCCCATGTATGAGGGATAGAGGACGTTGACTATTTGGATTGTGTAAGGCATTGCAGCCTCGGGGGCAGAGGTGGCGTCTGTAGCAGGAGCATCGGGGGTGAGAGTGAGGGTAGAATGTACTCTATTTAGATCACCCATCCTCCACTACAGTTTATTTATACTATTTTCCACCCAGATACTAACATTACTGGCGTATTATATGTAATATCCCAAATTAAGTTGATTTTAAGTCGTCATAATCATTATCATCATCAATTGTTATCAGCCTATAGCCGGATCATTTTAGTAAATGCCTCGATCTGTCTGTATCCTAGAATAACCCCTCCCCTTCCCACCAACTGACTTCGTGGTTTACATAATGTTGTGTTTATAAAGTGTGCGTTACAACAAAACAGTTAAAGGACCGCATTGCATGAAGGTGGTTAAGGCGTCCTCCTCGTCTGGTCTAGTTTCCCCGGTTATGTGGACATTGGCGCTCGAATACACCTGGATGTACTCTGAGAGGGCTTTTCCTGAAGAGCTTCTTACTCACCCTCCAAGAAAATTCAGTTTGATTTCCTTTAAATTATGCCTCTCTCATCCCTTCCTCATTAATGTAAATGTGCTGATAGTCCGGAAAGGAAGGGAGACGTGGTATGATGGACAAATAATACGGTGTGATTGTTCTTACAAAATGGTGAACAAACGTGTCCGCATGTAACTAAACTACTAGTACAGGCATGAGGAAGGTAAAGCTTAAAGTAAATGTACACGCATTGGCGTGAATGGAGAGTTGGGACACCGTTTAGGGAAACAAAACTAACAGCACCCATAGTTCACCCTCCAGGATTCGAGACCGACTTTCTGTTCCAAGCCAGTATAGACAAGTTTAACGTTTATTGCGTGAGCCCAGCGCTTCGTCTTGCCCATATATCAAACCGAACGCCCCTGATATGTAAGCTCCTTTTTGCGGTTTTCCGCCCGTTAACGCTATTCGTTTATCGGTGGCTTTTGAATTATTTAAGCCCAAATGCACCTTGACGAATCTAGCGTGACATCCACGCTACAGTAACTCTAGTGATTGTAACCTTAACACACATACACGTGTGCGAATGGGACTGCACTGTACATTACTGGGTCAAATCGGATAGATTTCTACACACTTTACATCCATTACTGTTTACAGCCTCTGGACTGTGTCAATTTTTTATTCAACTCATATTTTTCTACTACCAGATTGCTATTATATGCAGATTGCTTATAATCTAACTTAATACTAGGACAGGCACAACATCCAGTCCCCCGCTTTCAATTTATCAATGTGATAGGGTGAACCCATATTTTCATTCATGGCAAATTTTCGGCCATAACGGGAATCGAAAGCGGGACCATTAGTTCAGTAGGTAGACAGGCTACCGACCAAGCTAAGGTGACGGACAGATTTTCACGCACTGGTATCAAATATTTCAGTCACAACAACGTGCAATAAATAACGCGGGCGTTTATTAGAAAATTACGTTTTGTGACTTTTTTTTATCACCGCGTCATACTACCCTATCGGGTTATACGCTTGTGTACTAATTATAATTAATTGGTTTAGGGACTAGGAAGGTTATATTTAAAGGAAGTGTACCCACATTTTCGTGGAAGAGTGGAAAATCATTTAGGAAAACTGCCCTTTGTGCATCCGACCAAGATTCTAACCTCCATCTCCCCGTCACCGGCAGTCCATTCTACTGCGAGAGTAGCGCGTTAGACCACGCGGCCACCGAAGCGAGTGTGACGTTATCAACATATCACTCGGTTTCAGTTTGACCCACGTCGGCGGGAACGTGGTCTAAATGCCCAGATCATTTAGAGTGGCTTACCCGTGATAGGAAGAGCATGGTTCGAATTCCGG